>AWWV01008421.1:0-34657 GCA_001974805.1 Corchorus capsularis
ATATATATATATATATATATATATATATATATATATATACACACACTAAATCTTATTTGAATAGGCATATGAAATTACTAATTGATTCCATTTTTGGGTTGATTAGGGGTTAGAGAGAACATACATTTTCATAGACCTTTGTTTACGAAAGGAGGGTATGTTGTTTTTTATTATTTTTTCTTTAAATCATCTCTACATCTTTTATGCACCCTATACTGAGTATGAGTTTTTTAAGTTGGAGAGGTGAATATGCTAAATGCTGGCAATCGAGTGAGTTATTAATAACTCAACATTAAGATGTCACCACCCTTTCTTTGAGATACGATTTCCTAATACATTTACTTTCTTTTAAGCTGCTTCTCAGTGCATATGATTCTTTTTTTTTCCCATTATTATTCTAGCAAAGCCAAAAGAGCATAGCGCAGATGGTTCAAACGGTCTGGGTTCAGATGGTTCCAACTTATATTCACTCACTTACCAACTTCATGCGCATTTTTTTGAAAATGAATCTGCCATTTCTGTTTTACATATGGCTATATGAGTGGAACTACCATAACTTGCATTGAACTTTGCTGATAGCCATAAACCTTATCTTGAATAGGGCTTAACCATCGGTCTTTATTCACTTAATTACAACAAAGGTATATTTCTTCACAATCTACAAAAAGAAAGAAAAGAGAGAGAGAGAAGAAAAAGAGAAAGCACCATACTAAGCCTTAGGTTGTGTGCTTTAATCACTTCAATAGCACATGAACAGCTTTTTGAGACACTTGATCTCAACCCCCTCTGTGTTGAGGCCATCTATGAAGGGAGGGTAAGATTTTATTATTTTTTCTTTAAATCTTCCCTACATCGTTTATGCTCCCTCTTATATATATACAAGTTTGACTGCCATGCGCTTCGCAGCGGGTGTATTTAATGCCTTTGTAATGTATTGTTGATGGGTCTTTTCATGTTTCTTAAAATTCGGATCATAGAGAATAGTATTTGTTATTTTTTTTTTTGGCCAATAGTATTTGTTATTGAAGCCATTGCAAGTCCCCCAAACTCATTCACACCCAATCTAGCTCCCGATTAATTATTTAATTGAGTTTTGATTTTCAATTTTTATTAATTGAAGAAAATGGATTTGACTGATTTTCCATTTTTGACGATTGAAGAAAACAGAATTAATTGGCTGGCATATAGCTAGAGGGGCCTCATTGTCGAGATGATTCCTTGATAAGGAGAATCCCCAAACCATTTTCACACCAACATTGTCACCTAATAAAACACGGCCAGGACCCCAACAACTCATTCACACCGAAATCTAGCTCAAGATTATATGTGTAATTGATTTTTTAATCGAATTTTGCAAAAAGAAAAGAAATCGTATTGCTTATGTGGCATAGTTAGGAATTTTTTTTTTGAGGAAAAATCATTTGTTTATTTCATTAATCTGGTAAAGTGGTACAATCACATCTAGGAATTTAAGTTGGGAATTTAATATTGTTAGGCGTAGGATTTTTAGATGAGGAACTAATTTTGAAATTTAATAGTTACTTAATTTATAAAGGAATTGATTTTGGAAGAAATTTCGAGATAGGAATTTGACTGAAATAGAGAGAAGATTAGTTAAGCATTATGGTTATTGAGTATTGAGTATTCGGTTCAATTGGGTCATTGTCCTTGAGTAGTTAAGCTAATTTTAGGCTCTCCCATGACAATTTCTTAATCCATCATTCATCTCTTATTTGCTTCTCGCCTTCTCGGTATGCTTTTCCTTCTCCGTGATGCTTATCTTTGGATTGCGGGGTAAGAGCGTTAAGGAAACGAATTGATTAAATCCACATGATCGACATAAAGTGAAACGAATTGCTAAGGAAGAAGCTGCTGCTGCATACCCCATCCCATCTAAATATTTGTCAGAGTTAGCTATATATACTCCCTAATTTATCATCACTCATAAGGTTTGAATGATTATGCCAGTTATGAATCACCTCCTCATCCAGTCCCAAGAAAGCTATATACCTGGACCATCCTTTAGTTGCGTTGCGAGATTCTCTTAGACTGCATGTTTTCAATCTAAAACAAAGATATGTTATTAAAACAACTTAAATTCAGAAATTCTGAAACAGGGGCAAGAAGCAGGGAGGGATTGCAAAAACAAATAGTATGAGAAAACAAAATGAAATAATACCAAGAAGCAAATGAAAAATGAATAATGAAGGAGCACAATTTCTGATCGCAGTTTTTGAGAAGTATTTGCGAGTATTTGGAGTTTGGGGTATGTGAATTTATAGAAGAGGTTTGTAGGTTATTGTGATATTTGGAGAGCACGTTTGCTTTTCGAGGTTGCTGGCTGATGTCTTGGATATGAATTTCACTTCTCATAGGTGACCATCAAGAAGAGCAGAATATCGAAGCGCCTCGAATTGATGCCAAAATAAGCACAGTCCACAATTCACATTAGGCAACGGAAGCCTCATTCACACCCAATCTACCTCAAGCTTAATTATTTAATTGAATTTTGGAAAATGAAAGGAAAATACAACTACTGAGGTGGCATAGCTAGGAGGGTTCCATTGCCTCCAACTTCTATAGAGAGGGTAGGGTATAGGGTATATATATACTTACTGATGCTTTTTTTTTTTCCTTGTCTTCTTAGGATCTGAGCAGAGGTCGATAATCGATTTTTTATCTCTGCTTGATTCAAGAATTTTTCAACTCCTTATTTTTATATCAGAAGATTAATCCCATTATCATTTGGATTGGGTGATTAATCAGATTATATTTGTGGATTGGGATGATTTGGAAATTACCATGGCCATTCGTTTGATCCCTTTCCAATTATGATTTGGAATCTTTTTTTCCAATTGGGTTAGGACCTACGACCGATTTTCTATCTATATATATAAATATAAACAAACAATCTACAAGTTCTATTATTTTTTTTTGAGTAAAAGATAACTTTCATTGCTCTTAAACATCTGGGTTACAAACATGTAGAGGTGTTCCGCACCAGACATAATTGGCACCTACATCACAATCAAGTTGTGCCATATTATGTGCAAATCCATTTGCAGTTCTATTTACATGATTAAACGAACAAAATTGAAAACAAGAGCCTAAATATCTAATATGTTGAATCAAAGTTCTTCCCAAAATACAGGCTCACTCTTATTAATCTCTTGGATTGCAAGCAATGAATCAGATTCAACCTCACAAGAGTTCACAGCAATAGACTGAGCTACACTTACACCAAAATGCAAAGCATAAACCTCAGCATATAATGGATCAGGGACATGATTAATTCGAGTAGTAGCAGCAGCCACAACCGAGCCTTCTCTGTCTCTAATAACAACACCTAATCCAGCCTCTCTACTTGATAAGCTAAAAGAAGCATCTGTATTAAACCTTATACAGTCCAATTGTTGGTGGAGACCAAACTTGAGCTCGACGCTCATGGCTGGGGATAGCACCTCGCTGTCTAGAATTCTCAAAATCATTTACCACTCTTGCTGCGGAAGTACACAATGAATTTGGAGTCCTACAGACCTGCTCATGTAATACCTTGTGTTCCGATTGAACCATATAAGCCATAATAGTGTTAACACTAATTCAAGTGAACCCAATTGAGCAGCCTTTTGGAAAACACATTCCCAAAAGTCATCTCTATTAAACCATGTCTCCAAATATACCATAATCCATGGACAAGATAACTCCCAAACTCTATGGCTAAAAGAACAACTAAAGAAAATGTGAAAAAAGAGAACTTTCTTCATCAGTACAAACCAAACAGGTAGAATCCAGTTGTAAACCCCTTCTATGGAGATTACATTTCGTTGGCAAAATATCATGAACCAATCGACATATAAAGAACTTAATCTTTGGCTGCACAAAAGCTCCCCATATTCGAATCCACAACGCCTCTCTGTCTCCCCTTTCATATGTAGCTTTTCCAAGGATCCGTCGAGCAACATGATAGCCTGTTTTGACAGTATATTGCCCACTAATAGTTTCATTCCATATAAGTGTATCTCTAAAGGGCAAAATAGATAGGGGAATACATAAAATTCTAGTGACATCGGCTTCCTCAAACAGTTCGTGCAACAAGTCTAAATCCCAATGTCCTCTATAATCCATTAAGGAATTGACTGAAATCGGATGAGGAATTACACCTTGTCGCGGCTGTGGCTTATAATTGGGTGGTTTATTCAACCAATTATCAGCCCAAACATCGATCTCAGTTCCATCCCCCACTCTCCATCTCGTACCTTGTTTGATTACCTCCCTCCCTGCCATAAAGCTTCGCCATACAAATGAGGGATTGCTACCCACTCTTGCTGTCATAAAGGACCCATTGGAAAAATATTTAGCCTTATATATTCGAGCACACAGAGAAGTCTCATCTTGATGAATGCGCCACCCTTGCTTTGCTAGGAGAGCTAAATTAAATGCTTCAAAGTCACGGAAGCCAAGTCCTCCATCAAATTTCGAAATACAAAGATCATCCCATGCCTTCCAATGAATTTTCCGGTGTGAATCACTGCCTCTCCACCAAAACCTTGCAATTAACTTATTCAATTCATTCACAAATGTTTTGGGAAACTTAAAGGAACTCATTAAATAAGTTGGAATTACTTGGGCTACAGCTTGTATCATCACCGCTTTACCTGCAATTGACAACATTTTACCATTCCAACTTTTAATTCGCTGCCATAATCGATCTTCAATCGCTTCAAATTCAGCTCTCTTAGATCTTCCTATCATTATAGGCATTCCAAGATATTTGTCACGAGACATCACCCTTTGTACACCTACCCTCTGCATGATTAATTGCTGTAAATGATCCGGAGTATTCTTACTAAATAAGATGGCCGACTTATCAACATTAATTTGCTGCCCCGAAGCCAACTCAAAAGATTTTAACAAATTAAGTACCACACCACATTCAGCTAAAAAAGCCCTTAAAAATAGCAAACAGTCATCAGCAAAAAATAAATGCGATACCCTTGGAGCAGTCCTGGCAATAGAGACTCCCCGAATCAAATTTGCCTTCTCTGCATGCTGCAATACACAAGATAAGCCTTCCATACACAGAAGAAACAGATAAGGAGACAAAGGATCACCTTGTCTGACTCCCCTGCTAGGCTTTATTACTTCCGATGGAGCCCCATTAATTTGAATCGAGTAGGTGACTGTTCTAACACACTGCATGACCAAAGAAATCCATCTGTCAGAAAAGCCCAATTGCCTCATTACAGCCTCCAAAAAATCCCACTCCACTCTATCGTAAGCCTTGCTCAAGTCTAATTTCAAAGCCATATACTTGTCCAAACCACTCCTTTTATTCTTCAAAATCATTCTCCCTGGCACAAATGCACTCTGTGTTGGGCCAATAATTTCCGGCAAAATTTCCTTCAACCGATTAGCTAAGACTTTTGAAATTATCTTAAAAATCACATTACATAAACTTATTGGCCTATAATCCTTAATGGCTTTTGGATTTTCAGATTTCGGAATAAGGACTACATTTGTATGATTTATATCCAAAAGTGCCTCACCCGAATTAAGAAAAGAAAGAGCCATATCACATACCTCTTTGCCAACAATATGCCAATACCGTTCATAAAACAAAGGTGAAAAACCATCTGGATCCGATGCCTTATCCGGAGCCATATCAAACACTGCTCTTCTGACTTCCTCACTCGAAAAATTCCTGTCTAACGAGGCACACATATCATTCGAAATCCGCCTATCAACATGCCCAATTACAACATGGATATCTGATAAACCCAGTGCAGAAGAAGTAAAAATATCCTGAAAATATTTCCCCACCAATTGCTCCACCTGAGTTCGATTACTTTGCCATTCGCCCTGCTCATCCTGTAATGAAGCAATCGTATTCCTTCTCTTCCTACCTGTTGCCACCAAATGAAAGAATTTTGAATTTCTGTCACCGTCTTGTAGCCAAGAAACTTTTGATCTTTGGCGCCACATACGCTCCTCTTGATCATATAACATATTCAATTCATCTAAACAATCATGGATTGGTTTAAAATTGCTATTGTGTCGAATGTCCGAATACAAATCTTCAAGCTCCTTCTTTTTTCTCATAATCCTGTATTTCACATTACCAAATACAGTTTTGTCCCCAAATTGCAAAGCTCTCCCACATGATTCAATTCTCTGTTTAACATCCATCGAGCTCTGCCCTTTCCAACCCTCTCGAATCACATCTTCCACACCCTCATGAAGAACCCACATGTTCTTAAATCTAAATCTCTTTAGAGGTACAAAATCTAAGGGAACTTTATCCAAGACATGAATCAAGAGAGGTAGATGATCAGACCTATCATGAATCCGATTATGAACATAAGAAAAATGGAATTTATCCAACCAATTCTCTGTTGCAAAGCAGCGATCAAGTTTTTCAAAGATCATCTCATTCCCCAAACGTCTCGACCAAGTGAAATTGGGTCCTTTTGAAGGCAATTCATGGAACTGACAAACATCTAATGTCTCACGAAACAACTCCATTTGTCTTTGTGGTCTCAAATTACCACCAATTTTCTCATTATTAGACAATAATTCATTAAAATCTCTAAAGCAAAGCCATGGCAATTGAGATTGATTAGCAAGATGCTTCAATAAAGACCAAGATTCATGACGCCTACAAGTCTCAGGCCGCCCATAAAAACCTGTGAATCGCCATCCATCCACATCCACATTACCAATATAAGCATCAATATGAGAAATTGAATAAGACACAATCGAAACCAAAACTTCATTACACCATAACAATGCCAAACCACCAGAACGACCTACACTACTAACACTAAAACATGAATCATAACCTAACTTGCAGCGAACCCACTCCATCTCACAAGTTCTATTATAAACTCCTAGATAATATAAACAAACAATCTACGACCGTTTTTTTTCCCCCTACCCTCACCTCTATATAAATCGCTCCCGAAAAAGAAAAGAAAAACCTCCTTTTCCAGCAGCCTCTCATATTTTCTCCGGTTGGCCGTTCGTTTTTTTTTCTTCGTCCTCTTGTATTTTCGATATTCTTGTAAGTATTTATGTTTTTATCGATTTGTTTGTTCTTTAAACCTATGAAATTGTGATTCTTTTTTATTTCGTTTCCTATATATACATACTGATGCGTTGTTTTTTTCCTTTCCCTCTCCCTTTTCGTTCGTTCTTTTAGTGCAGTGTCATTCAATTTTGATCACTCGTAACTAACATGGGCTTTTGTAACCAAAACCAATCCAGATCAATTCCTTGATTCCTCTGCCATGTTTCATCTCGGAACTGAAGGGGAGCCTACTATTGAGAATCTCAGATCTGAGAATCTAAGGGAAAAAACTGACCGGCTTATTGTACATAAGCAAGCTATATCCGGCGGGATATGTATCCCAGCTATTTCCGGCAGGATATGTAAGCAACGTATTTCTGGCAGGATACGTACCCCACATATTTCCGGCGGGGTTCCTCCTAAACCTAGGGTACGTAAGCCTCGTATTTCCAGCGTACCTAAGCCTCGTATTCCTCCTATTCCTAAATCTCTGTCGGAAGAAGAAGAAAAAACCGCTATGCTTGTTACTTCTGGAGGAGGATTTCATCGCATATGCGATGAGGTGGGTTTTGAGGTGCTTGGTCTCCACCCTCTGTGCGTTCAAGCCATTGATTCCTTCAATAAGAACAATGTAAGATCACAGTGGCTTTTTTTTTTCAATCTTATATTATCTAAATTTTTTTCATACATATTCTAATTAAGGAATTTGTTTCAGGATACGAAATATGAGTTTTTGAAGATAGAGAGCGCTGAAGCCCAATATCATTTACCTACACACACTTTTTACATTACTTTTCAAGCGCAAAACAGTCAAAATACTCAAGATGTTCCCGTCCAATTCCAAACAAGGGTTTGCAAGAGCAGCTTTGTAACTGAGCAGGAAGTTTCCCTTGTAAATTGAAGGTAGATTTTGATGGAGTTGAAGGTTAATGCTTGAAGATCCTATGGAGCTCATTGGGTCATTATGATGTGTTAATTTTAGATTTTGGATGTTAAACTCTTTATCGTGTTTTTAATATAATCAAATTAAACCTTTGCCTATATATATAATAGTATGTGAAATTTTATGTATTTTGATTGATTTTCTTGTTAGAACACGTCGCATCTTATTGTTCCTCAAGCTCTCTCCTTGGGCACATGCGAAGTCATTCCGTCCATTGCATGGTGGTGAATCATGTTTGATCCTTATTATAAAGGTCCCTGATTACTTTTTATGCATGCTTATTTTGATTCAATTCGGTCTTATTACTTTGTATGCATATGTTCCTTATCTATCGATTCAATTTCGGTCTTAACATAGAGTAGGTTTGATGATGAAGCCAAATTTACCCTCTAAACTCTTTTCATCCTAAACTATGTACTAGGATTCATATTGCTTTGCTTGATTTAATATGGGATGAATAATCTTGGGTTTTAATTTCATTTCATATTCAATCGGTGATTTTTAGACTTAATTCGGATGTTCACAAAATTGTAAAAGAAAATTGCAAAAAGAATGTATCTGACCTTATACTTGTATCATGTAGATGTATATATATATTGCTTGAATTAATTTTCTACAAATTAGTCATAACTGCTGTATAAACATACTCTTGAGCGCAGGTGTGTATAGAGATCCATAAACGGTATACCTAGGTCAGGCCTGTTACTTGTGGAGGAGGAGTATTCTATCGCATGAAGTGGGTTTTAAACTGCTTCGTCTCCACCCTTTATGTGTTCACGCCATTGATTCCTTCAATAAGAACAATGTAAGATCATTTTGTTTCAGATTAGTAGAATACCAAATATGAGTTTTTGAAGATAGAGAGCTACCTAGGTCAGGCCTGTTACTTGTGGAGGAGTATTCTATCGCATATGCAATGAAATAAAGTGGGTTTTAAACTGCTTCGTCTCCACCCTTTATGTGTTCATGCCATTGATTCCTTCAATAAGAACTATGCAATGAAATGAAGTGGGTTTTAAACTGCTTCGTCTCCACCCTTTATGTGTTCACGCCATTGATTCCTTCAATAAGAACAATGTAAGATCATTTTGTTTCAGATTATCAGAATACTAAATATTATGAGTTTTTGAAGATAGAGAGCGCTGAAGACTGCACGCACACACCTTTTACATGGTAAAAGTACAAAATTGGTCCATCAAGTGGTTAGCAAATTGGTCCCAAATTGGTCCCTCAAATGAAAAAATATGTAATTTGGTCACTCAAGTGGAGTTAACTGAGCAATCAAGTCATTTTCGTTAATGTCCGGTTAATGTCCGTCCAAGACTCCATTAAATCGTCCACATGTGGCAGTGATGCCGTCAACTCTGCTGAGGTGTCATTTAAATTAAAAAAAAATAACTAGTACTGGAAAGTGTTTCCAAGTTTCTCATGAGTTCCTCTTCAATGGCTCAACAAAGAACCGAAATTTATACCTCAATATATACAGCTAAAAATCGAAATCAAGACTAGCAGTAATCTCTGTTTCTCTGCACATAAAAAACAGAGGGTAAGAATTGTTATCTACTTTAACGCCTGGACTATTTGCTTTGGAAAGAAAGTGCCAAACTTTTTTAATTGCAACAAAAGTTTATTAAGGCCAATCCCCAATGCCAACCAAAATTGAAGTCAAGTAAATCATTGTTCTAAGAAAGTGGATACACAAAGTCCATAAATATATAAACAAAACAAACGTTAGGCACAATCTTATCCAATCTCACCTTCGAACATAGATCCAAATGCTCTAGGGGTAAGTTGAAGAAGCAGTTGAAATTTTGGCTTTTAGAATCTTTGATTTGGCCTTGTGGCTGGTTGGGTGAGGCCCGTCAATGCTAAGCCATGTTTTGCTGCTGCTGTAAATTGTGAAGTAAAAGCAATTTTAACTGCATTATCTGACTTTCTGGTGCCAAAAATAAAAACGTGACTTTGTTTCTATTGATTGATCAGTGGGCTGATTTATGCATCGCTTTCCTACAAGAAGCAAGATGGTCCCACAACAAACATACACCAACATTTGAAGAATACCTAGAAAACGCCTGGTCTCTGTCTCTGGTCTCGTCTTACTCAACCATGCCTACTTTTTACAGAGTCCACATATCAACGATAAGGCACTTGAAAGCTTCGAAACTTACCATGATCTCCTTCGTTGGCCTTCCCTCTTTTTTCGACTTTGCAATGATTTAGGTACTTCAAAGGTAAATGTTAAATATTGCTGATTATATACAACCGACCTTTTAATTGATACTGTAAAAAAAAAAAATTGTTCATCCATAAATGGTTATAATTCACGGTTCAGACATTGTGCATCTACCAGCTAAACTAATAACTTGATACATTACTAAAAACAATTGTTTATCTGAGGTTTCCCAGTTCCAACTCATTAAATGGGTTATAATTTCTTTGGTAATAATATGCAGGATGAATTAGAGACCGGCGAAAGTGAAAACTCAATAACATGCTACATGAAGGAAACTGGTTGTTCGGAGGCGATGGCTCGCCAACATATAAACGGCCTGATTGACAAATCGTGGAAGAGAATGAACAAATGCCAAATTGATGGTTCACCATTTGGAAAACATTTGGTGGAAACAGCTATAAATCTAGCTCGGATTTCCCACTGCACGTATCAGCATGGAGATGGAGATGCTCATGGACGTCCAGATAGTAAATCTAAGAATCGAGTTGTTTCATTGATAATTGAGCCTATTTCTATCATGGAGTAAACAATTTCATGCTACTAGTAATTTGTACATGTATATATTCTATTTATTAATTTGAGGTTATCCTTCTTAATTTATCTTATGAAATTTCAATGGAAGAAAAACTTTCACATCGAAGTAGGGGACCTGTTCCACTCTTTTATGAAACTCGAATACCACATATGTATGTGTTTTTTTAGGCCGAACCACATGTGTATGTGTTTATTATTTTTTTTACTAGTACTATTCTGTAGAAGAAAATATATTATTGTTTGAAAGGTGAAGGTGCGATGACATTTAAGGTTGCGTTTGGTTCGTGGAAAGTATTAACAGGAAAGTGTGGTAAGTTAGATAGGAAAAATAACTTTTTCATGTTTGGTTGGAGAAATCTAATTTTAGATGGGAATGTCATTCCCATCACTTTACCACTCAAGTAGGAAAGTGGTGGAAATGACATTCCCGTCTAAAAGAGTGGGAAAGTAACTTTCCCAGGAAAGTGTTACCCTTTTCCCCTTATCTTTCTATTATCAAAATTTAATAACTTTCCCATGTTAACCAAACATGGTAATTTTATTCCCATAAAAATAAAAAGATATACTTTCCTACTAAAATAACATTCCTATGAAAATAGTGTGAATGGCATTATCACGTGATAACTAAGATACCACGAACCAAACATAACCTGGTTGCGTTTAGGTTGATATCAATATGCTGCAATGATAAGGTGCAATATGGTATTGAAAAAAAGGAGGAAAATTGATACCAACAAATCCATAAAAGATACGGTAAACTTATTTGCATTACTCTTGAGCACACTACTTTGCTACACTACCTATATCCAACGGTTGTTATTCAAATCAAGGTCACATCCAACGGTTATAAATGGTAGTGTACAAGAGTAGTGTGCCCAATGGTAGTACCCATAGCCTTGTCCGATAGTGTGAATGACATTACCACGTGATACCTAACATACCACGAACCAAATATAACCTGGTTGCGTTTAGGTTGATATCAATATGCTGCAATGATAAGGTGCAATATGGTATTAAAAAAAAGGAGGAAAATTGATACCAACACATGCATAAAAGATACGGTAAAGTTATTTGTACTACTCTTGAGCACACTACCTTGTCACACTATTATATCCAACGGTTGTTATTCAAATCAAGGTCACATCCAATGGTTATAAATGGTAGTGTACAATAATAGTGTACCCAATAGTATTACCCATAGCCTTGTCCCTAAAAGATATTTTGAAAAGTATTGTAAAAAGTTGGGACCAGCATGACTTGGGACTTGGGTAAGAAGTCATGTATATGCGGTTTTGATTTGAAGTGTGAACCATTTGTGTATTCATTTCATATTTGTGCAACACATGGAATAAGACAGAATATTATAGGGAAAAAAGATCATTATATCCAAGACTTTTAAAAGGGTGTAGAGAAGAAAAAACAGAGGTTTTAATGTATCTAGCTATCTGCCTTTTCTATTAAAAAAAAGGAAAAAAAAAAAGAGGTAATTAGCTATGCATATTATTATTATTATTATTATTTTTACATAATAATAGGAGCATATCACCTACAATTGGATTTGCTGCAGGAGAAAAAATACTAGTATTTTTACTGTTGAGTGACTTGGTTTTGATAATCAAGTCTGTATTGATGGACTGACCTGAATACTTTTTTTTGGTAAAAACTGACCTGAATATTTAAAAGCACTCAAATGGGATTTTCATGGAGTTTTAGGTGGGCTACGGGCTTGGTGTATGTGCGTGTAATTAATATTGATTGAAGATTTAAGGATAATATAATATCATAAAGGAATTAGGCTAATCTATAAAAAAGGGGTTTATTAATCTTTATGTCTCTTATCTATAACCTTAAAGACATTTTTCTACTAAACTTTAAATCGCGAGAACTCTTCCTATGAATTCTCAAATTTAGGACAATTAGTCTCATTAACTTTTCAAATTATCCTGAATTTTGAAAGTTTCGGGATAAATTGTCACGATTATAGTTTAGAGGGCAAAGTGTTCTTAGCCCTATAATTTAGGAGACAAAAAAGCTAATAAACAAAAAAAAAAAAAACTCACTAAGCATAATATTCAATTTTGCAGCCAATCAACTCCTTTAGAAAATATCTTACCAGGTATAACAATCAATTTTGCAGCCACTCAATTATATAGAAAAGAATAGAAAATAACTTAGTAACTTACCTTCTGTCCTTTCAGGATAATAAATATGACTTTTTGGTTACCGAAAATGTTGTTATTGGGCCACTCAAGGATTGTAACGTGACCCTTTACTATCTATATATATGTAATACAGTTAATGAATGAAATCAAGAAGAAAATATTTGCCGCTCTCTCATCTTACTCAGTCTCTTTTCTCTCCCTTTTCTTAGGCTTGGCCTCGGCCAAAATTCTCTAATTCCTCGTACCTTTCTTCTATTTCTCACCCCCTTCAGCTATTCTATCAATCCCAAAATTGGGTTTTTATCACATTGGGCTTTTCCTTCATTTGTTTCATTTTAGAAGGCCTAAAAGCCAAGTAAACAACCTCACAATTTTCATTTTCATTTTCATTTTTTCGCCAAAAACTTGAGTTGGTTTTCATTTTTAGGCTTTCTTGGAGTTGGATGCCTAAATTAAAAAAATTTACTAGTAGAGGGCAAACCAAAATTGAAAACATTTATGGCTTCTAGCAATTTATGTTTCCAAATGGTTGGAAAGTAGGTATGCTGTGCATGATCAAAATAAGATTTGTTGAGGTCAAATAATGTTGAGGCTTCAACGTGGAGCTCCGAGATGCCTGCAAGAGAGAAAACTCGTTAGAAGGGGTCCCCCGGGGATACCAGAGGGACCTCCTCTAACGGTCAAGTCAGTGAGGGGTCCTCTTTGATTGTGGTGAGAGTTGGAGAGTATGAGCTTGTGCTTTCTCCTCTTATGTCATATTCTGAGTTTATAGTCATACCTTGGCTATATATATACCTTGTATGAGGCTTGGGCCTTTGTTGGCTAGTGGGCCTTGGGCCCAAATATAATATGCTTAACAATTGCCCCCCAGCCGTGAGGGTGGTTATAAAGTGACCGGACGAACGGCCTGCCTCCGAGTATCCTGTGGACGGGCGGGCGGGCGGGTGTTCTTGTTGAGGAGTTGGAATTCTTCCCATGTTTGCTCTTCCTAAGTAGTCTTGAGCTTGCCCCTCGGGTGGAGATCTACCATGTGGTGAGCGGTCATCGCTTGGTGGTGATGGACTATCCTTTTGAAGGTCTACCATGCTTATGGCTGACCGGTCTTCTCTTGGTGGTCTCCCGCCTTCCGTGGTGAGCGACCTTCACTTGGAGATCTACCACGTTTAATGGTGGGCGCACTGCCACTTTGGATAGGGGGTGTGCTCCCGCTTCCGATGGTGGGTGCACTCCCACTTCTAATGGTGAGCATTCTACCTCATTTGATGGTGAGTATTCTCCCATTTTTTATGGTGACTTGTCTTCTCGTGGTCTACCACCTTCAATGATAATGGATCTTCTTCCCTTCTTTTTTTTTTTGGCATTCTACCTTTGGGGTCTCCAAGCGTTCTACATATTTTTATCTTCGAGAGAGTATCACCGCTTCGCGGTCATTGGGAGCGTACTACCGCTTTGGGAGCGTACTACCGCTTCGCGGTCATTGGGCGCACTCCCTCTTTCGATGGTGGGCGCACGACGTCCTCTCCCGACAATGGGCGTACGGCGCCCTCTTGCGATGGTGGGCGTGTGGCGCTTTCTTATTATGGTGGGCATGCGACACCCTTTTCCAAGATGGTTGGCGTACGGCGCCCTCTTCGAAGATGGATGTACGGTGCTCTCTTCCAAGATGGCGGATGTACGACGCTCTCTTGCAAGATGGCGGATGTACGGCGCTCTCTTCCAAGATGTGGATGTATAGCGCTCTCTTCCAAGATGTGGATGTATGGCGCTCTTTTCCAAGATGGTGGATGTACAATGCTCTCTCTTTTGATATCCGAATGTTCTATGTTTTGCAATTTTCGGGCAAAAGTGTATTATGCCTTTGGAACTTAGGGGTGTGCTATATTTTTCGGATTCCGAGAGCGTGCTACCACTTTGCCATCTTGAGGGTGTACTACCACTTTATGAGCTTTAGAGGGAGTACTACCACTTGGTGAACTTGGGAGGGAGTACTACCACTTCGTGGTCTTTGAAGGGAGTACTATCACTTCGGGAACTTTGGAGGGAGTACTACCACCTCTTGCTCTTTGGGGGGATGTACTACCACCCTTTTTTTTAATGACTTGGCATTGTTTGCTCACTATTGATTTTGCACGTGCGACGTGTTATTTTTCAAACAAGTCTGGCGACTTTATTGTACTCGTATTTTTTTGCATCTGCTCTTTTTGAGATATTGTACGTTAGGATTTATTCCCACGAGTTATATTTTGTGGTCTCGATCGTTGATTCTCTTATGGAATTCGAACGTGAGTCCATCGATGCCTTGGTGGAGCTTTTTCCTTTATGGATGTATTGTGATCTTAAGAAGATCTGGTCGTACGCCCCGTTTAGTAGGGTAGTTTTTTGAGACTTTATCGTACGCCTTGTTGCTTTGTCCAAGGCTTGTATTTTGTGGTCTCGATCGTTGATTCCGTTATGGAATTCGAACGTGAGTCCATCATTGCCTTAGTATAGCTTTCCCTTGGTGGGGAATGTATGATCTTTTAGAAGATCCGGTCGTACGCCCTTGATGGGAGGTGCCTTTTTTTAGGCTTTGCCGTACGCCGTTTACTTTTCTAAGGCTTTTATTAGCGTCTTTTTCCCACTCATTGGGGGATCATGGCATGCTATTATTGTATTTGACGCTTGTGTTGGTTCTACTGTGAACCAATGGTCCCATTTGGACTCTATCTTGGCTGTATGCCTTTGGAAATCTTATCTAGGCTGTATGCCTTTGGAAATTTTTGTATGGCCGTATGCCTTGAGGAATTTTATCTAGGCTGTATGCCTTTAGAGATTTTATCTGCTGCATGCCTTTGGAAATTTTATCTAGGCTGTATGCCTTTGGGGTAGGCTGTATGCCTTTGGGGGTTGCCCATTTTAGGTTGTGCGACCAAGGGATGCTTGTTTTTCTTCTCGCACGTGTGGAGGATGCCCATTGGGACGTGTGATCGAGGGTTGCTCGGTCTTCTTATTGCATGAGTGGGGGATGCCCACTGGGTCATGTGACCGAGGGATGCTCGCTTTACTTATTACATGAGTGGGGGATGCCCGCTTGGCCATGCGACCGAGGGATGCTCGATCGTTATTGTCTTCCATACATAATGCTAATCGAAATAGCATGATGCTTTACGTGGTCATTCTTAGGTCCATACTACCACCAAAAATGATAAAAGGTATGTGAGGCATGCATAAAACTTTTTTTTTTGTATATATCATAACGGTACAAATATGACATAGTATTGGTACACCTTTTTCGAGAAAGAATTGGCTAAATCCGACCCAAAAATTGGAAAGAGCACGTCTGAAAACCTTAGGAACTAGTCTAAGATTTTATGAAACCGGTCCAAAACAAGCCGAACTGATCAATTGAACTTTCATGTCTAAACCGGTTCGAGCGTACAACCCAATCAGCCCGTTGGCTGGCCGCACGGCCAAATCAGCCGCTGGGCGTACGACATGGCCTAATAGCTTTTATTCAACTTTTTGTTTGGCTTTGAATTCTAGAGAAAATAAAGGGTGTGGCCGAATGCCATGGTAATTGGCCATTGTTCCCACGTCAAATTTGGAGAGAAGGAAAAAGTGTGGGGTTGATCGATTGGCTTTTTTATTCATTTTTTATATAGAATACGGAGGTGGGACTCGGCTACATGGGTTTGCTTTTTGTGAATTTCAAACTTCAAGAAATATGTGAAAGGTGCCGTACGGTAAATTTCAAGAATATGGGAGAGGTGCCGAACGCCATGTGACTTGAAATTTCTAAAGAAAGACAAGTGGGTGGGGCAGTGCGTGGGAAAGGTGGTCGGCGCGTGGCCAACTTGTGTGGGCCTGTGGAGGCGCGTCGGTGGTCAGCTTGTCATGAAATTTAGTGTACTGCTTCGTCTCGTTGCCCCCCAAGCACTAGTGGTGGTGGTGTCGCAAGCTGGTGGTGCTTAGATTTGCGTAGATCTAGCCCGAAAGTGCGTGTGGAGAGAGAAATCTTCCGGTAGCTTTTGACGGCAAATTCGACGGTGGAAGAGGCTGAGATTTCAGCCACATACTCATCCAACTATGAGGAATCCAATGGTGGTGGTGGTTCACCGAAAATACAGTCGGATGTAGGCCGGAATCTCAAACAGTCACTCTTTTGGAGTTAAAAAATAACAGGGAAGAGCTAGACTTTTTGCTCACTCCCCACAGTCGGCGCCATTGTTGAGGCCAAATAATGTTGAGGCTTCAACGTGGAGCTCCGAAATGCCTGCAAGAGAGAAAACCCGTTAGAAGGGGTCCCCCGAGGATGCCGAAGGAACCTCCTCCGACGGTCAAGTCAGTGAGGGGTCCTCTTTGATTGTGGTGAGAGTTGGAGAGTATGAGCTTGTGCTCTCTCCTCTTATGTCATGTTCTGAGTTTATGAGTCATACCTTAACTATATGTATACCTTGTATGAGACTTGGGTCTCCGTTGACTAGTGGGCCTTGGCCCAAATATAATATGCTCAACAAGATTATTATACATCTTTTGTTTTAATCCAAAGGTTTAACTAATCAAGCTGATATTCTCGGTAATTACAGTACCATTTCAGTTTAACCAATATATTGCTAGCTTTAATCACTCTAGAAAGAGTAAGAAATTTGGATGAATGATAATATTCAGATATAATAATTCTTAAAATCTCCAAATACTTCAGGTACTTTGAGAGACGATTCAGCCAAAAGCTTACAAGACAACGATTTCTGACATAAATGTAATGGAAAATGGAACTGTAGGAGACATCTAAAACACTACAGTCCATAAAAGGAATACATGGAAAAAAAAGCATGAATCACGCTATGTGAGCAGTTCAATTTCAATTCTGCTGATACATGGTGTTTGCAAAGGACTTCAGATCATTTCAGTTCTGCAAACATTATCTGTTGGCAAAGGACTTCTTCCAATTCTGCTGATACATGTGTATTAGTTCAAGTTAAAAAATTTCACAATGGTACACTATATGGATTAACATCATGGGCATTGCATGTTCAACTTGAAACTAGAATGAAGTTTCCTCAAAAATAGCAAGAAACTTTGATTATAATAACTAATTAGTGGGAGGAGTTACCTGCATTCGAGTTGCTCTGTGTGCTTTAATGGAAGAAACAAAGAAGAATGTAACAGATGACATGACATATCTGTTAAGAATGTGGGGAAATGCTTTTAAGTGGCTATTAAGAATTTCAAGAGAACTAATCACCAACAAGTAATGAGACATGAAGATTTGTGAAACTAGATGATTCAACAAAAAGCACATCTTTTTATAAAGTAAGCCCAGAGAAAGCATAGGTTATCTTGCCTTCATCAAGTTTTGCGAGTTATGGAGATCTCCAAAGTCCAAACTCTGATAATACATCTCAATAACGAGAAAAGCTCTGAAGGATAACAGAAACCATATTAAAAGAGCTATAAGGAATTCATAATAATCATTGATAGGGAAATGTAAATAATGGAAATCACCAAGTTATACTTATATCCACAATGGAAACATATATAGAGTTTTCATTTTTAAACAGAAGGGAAGTCTAAATCATTTCATCGCAAGGCAACAGAAAATGTGAAGAACTGGGTGACTTCTATCCTTTCTCCTCTAAAATCCACAAGCAAGGAACATTTTCTTAATCTTCTGAAAACAAGACATTCTCATTCTTTCTGGTTTGAAGTGGTTAACAAAGTGCAAGAACATTCAAGAAAAGCAAACACTTGCGTTTCTCAGAATTCAGAGTTTTTTTTTTGGCCAAAGAATTCAGAGTTCAGAACACTTTAAATTGACATTTACCTATAAAAAGTTCAAAGTGAATTGAGAAAACAGACTGGACAAATGAGACAGATAAAGATGTTCTGAACCAACACAAACAAATAAGGAGTGCAGAAGAGTACCATGGAAAATTAGGGTCTTGTTCACCTCTTCATAGGCATGTCACGGAAGTAGTATCCTTGAGCTGGGAGTATCGTAATCTCTAGTGTTTCACTTTCGGGAGATAGCAAAGCAATCCCTCAGAGGAAATGAATCAAGTAGAACCAACAAGAAATTAATGGATTGCTGCAAGTGGAAGCTAATCACAATATGTCCACCTTCACTATTCTCAAGTTTCATCTAAAGGGAAAGATGCCAATTAGCTTAGGATCCCAAATTCTTCATTATATTCAGATAACTCATTCCTGCAATTTCAAGTTACTTCAAAGCCTTAATGCTTCAATCAGGAACAAGCTCAAGGATGAGAGGGGATGAATTTGTTTGATTTTGTTCTTACTTCAGTTATGTAAGGATGAGTGCAGTCATTAGAACTGATACAACTCGTACAAGATTCTTTAAATTCACTACTCCAGAGTTTAGACACATTTTAGAAGTCCAATCCTGCAAGTGATCAAGGGTGTGGGAAAGCTGTAAAACATTTTGCATCAAATTAAAGCATTATTGTATCTAATAAAAGGGCATATACACAAGTCAACCTTTGCGTTTGAAAGTAATTGAAAAATTTTTGCATGAAAAAAGATTTTATAGAAGAAAAGATGGCACTTCTTTAAAATTGCTAGAGTGAAAACCACCCGAAAAACGAACAAATCATTCTCCCCCAAAAACAGAGAAGAATTAAATGAGATAAAATTAAGCACAAAGAGATAAAATAATGAATAAATAAAATAAATAACTAAATAAATAAGAAGTGAAATGAAATAAAGCAAGAAATGAAAGGAGCACCTGAGCGAGTGCTAAATTATTATATGCCAAAAGGACTCTTTGGGACATTTGGCTGCTGCTGCTACTGCTATATAATTAGTGGATCAAATCAATCTGGATGACAGGGATGTGGGAGATGTTTGGCCAATCTTTTCCTTTCACCTTTTCACAGTTTTGTCTCAGCAATCGACAATGGCTAATCTCCAAACAAGAAAGACCCTTTTTCCGACATGGACTGGAGCCATGGACAATCGGAAATATACAATTGGCAAAGAGAGGTGACATGATGAAAGCCCTTAAGAGTCCAAACACTTAAGATTTGGAAAATCAGAGATAGGAAGTCCGGTAAGAGAAGAGGGCAGCAGATGTTCATCGGAAAACACTCTATCTCTTCTCCACCTGAGATAGAAGGTTCAAGCCATTGGGCACTTGAGGGGAGGATGAATGAAATGCCTGCTTCAGCAGGGGCAGGTGGTGCTAGGGTTGCAGGAGCAGGAGCTGATGCTGGGGCTGCTGGAGGTGGAGTTTGAAACATTGCAGGAGGCATGTATTGTGGCATGACAATGGGAGATGCTACTTCTGGTGGCCGCAAGACTGACTTCTTTCTTGTCACAAGTCCACAATCTAACTGCTTCAGTTGCAGCTCTGTGATATCTCTTGAATCAACAAGCCTGCTCAACAAGGTTAACATCAAAATTCATTATCAAAAAGATGAAATGCAAGTGTACTCAAAGATGAAGATGCTTCAACTTACTTGACAAAACTGATATCAGACATAAAGATTTTGCTAGGGCAACTCAACTTTAGGCGTTGTGTCAACTACCACAACAGAATTTGAGGATTACTGATGGGTGTCGTATTCCACCAAAAATAAAAAATCATACAAAACCTATAGATAGGGTAAGTACGAGTTGATCCCACAGAGAATTATTGTTTTAATTACTTTTTCTAAAGTTGTGAACTAAAATAAAATGGGGTTTTATGTAGAAATTAATTAAACTAAATAAAACACAAATTAAACTAATAGGGAGATTAAAGAAACAATTAAATAGACATTCCAATTTCAAGACAATCGCACTCTTGGGTTAAAAGGATTTGATCCTTGGCATCAATTAATATCTAACTTGGTAAATAGATGGCGTAGATTAATGTCAAACGCCCATTAATCACTATCTTTCCTTAGTCTTCATTAGTCATGACTAAAGTCCTAGACTAAATCCTAACAAGTTTACTAACCTAGTTCCAAGCGTCTACCAGATTCAAGTAACCCATTGCTTTAAGAACTAGAAAGATCTTAGCCAACAATAGACAATGCTCACTAATATAGGCAACATTCAATCTATATTCAAGATTATCTTAGAGGGCTACTCTAAGTTGTTACTTGTGATTTGATTGCCTATGATTGCATATAGGAATCTCATCTAACAATAAAAATCATACCCAATTATAATAGATGACCATTCTAAATAATCAAGCATAAAATCATTCAAATAATTCAGAGAAAATTGAAATACTTACAAGATATATGAATAAGTGCAGAGCCTCACAAATCAATACCCAAGAGATTGAAAGTCTTAAAACTGAATTACTAGAAAAGAAAGAGTACAAAATAATCAAGAATTGAGAAAAACCCCATTCTACTCCAAAGTTGCGTTTTAAGTCTAAAAGCAAAATCTGGAATTCAAAAGTTCAAAATAAAATCCTAAAATAATAATTGTAAATAGCATGGGGAAATAAAGATGTCTCCAAGGCCTAATCATGAAATATGCCCAGCTGGAATTTGTAGGCCCAAAAGAGTTGAGCCCAACGTTCTTTTCAAATTATGCTTTGATTTCCGCAGCCCTGTTTCGACCCTGCGGCAGGTTGAGTTCGAGCTTGATTTCGACTCGCTCCAGGTTGAAACAGAAATTTTCCAACTTATTCTAAATAACTCCAATTTAGCTCCTTTTGCCTTAAAACACTCCAATATGTACCTAAAACGTAAATATGAATAAATTAAACATCAAGTACATAGAAATAGGCACATAATCAAATAGAATTAACATATAAAATATAGGAAAATATGTGTCTAACAATTACTCTGCAGCAACCTTTAATTTTTCATAGTTGTTTTAGTAAACATTGAAAGTATGTTATCTAAATATAAGAATTCCAACTTCACAGTGAAAAACTTACATGCATATTTAAGCTGGGCATGCCCCTTGAAAACAGTAGCTTGCCTCCCATTATAAAATAAACTCAGTGCATATTACCAAGATGTTAGTTGCAAACGGTACATAGCACGCCTTTTCTATTGGGGAAATTCAATTAGAAAAAAGAAAAGGATGTATGATGTGTCAAGATTTCTGTTCTCGTATAATCATTAACATGTTACTTCATCAAATAAAAGATAACCTATCAACCTTTTTTACATAATGATAATTCGATAAAATAAGTTGAATATATATAGGTCAGGTAGAAATTCAAAAACCAATTAACTAGTCAGATAAATAAGGTTCTGCAGGGAAAGAAGGTTGCATCATGATCTGGCTCCAGATTCACTTTCTTTTTTTTCGCATGACTGCTCCAAATTCACTTTATTAATAGTTTGAGCAGTCGTTGAGCTGAATAAGTGTGATGGTGAAGTAGAATGCATCGAAACCAATTTCATAAGGCAGTTCAATATTCATAAAAGACAAAATTTATTTACAGGAGTAATGCATAAAAATAGGAAGTGAAAATATGTAGAGAAATAATGAAAGGAGTACCTTTAATTTGCTATATAATGAGTTGATAATTAACCCAAAAATCATCAGCAAACCGAATAACAGGGATGTGGGAAATGTTGGGCCAAAGTTTGCCTTTCTCCTTTTCACAATTTTCTCTCAGCTTTGGGCATTTGTAAATGGACAAATAAGAAAGAGAGGAAAGGACCCTCTTTTCCGGTATGGATTCGAGCCTCCGACAATTGACTATATGCAATTCACGGAGAAAGGTGAGGTGTTGAAAGCCCTCAGACTCCAAACTCTTTAGATTTGGAAATGAAGATATAGAAAGTTCAGTAAGAGAAGAGGGCAGCAGATGTTCATCCGGAAAACTCTCCATCCCTTCTTCTATCTCTTCTTCTCCCCAAAATCCAAAATGGGTAAGAGAAGCGAGTGATTGCAAGCCCCATTCCCTATCTCTTCTCATCATCCCCTCTCTTAGTTTTTTACATCCTCCTCCGATATAAAGACTTTTTAATTTGGAGGGTAAACCCTCCTTTGGAAATCCCTCTATTTTTGGACAATTATGTATCCGCAAATCTTCAAGGGATGGGAAGAGGGAGTGCATTTGCTCAGGCAATGCCTTTAAATTTGAACATTTCCAAAGATAAAGTGATGTCAAATTGGGGGCACAGAATCCCTCTAATTTCTCGAAACATATTAAATTAGAACAACGATAGATCTGCAACCTACTGACACGAGATGATAGAGGAGGATTCTCTTCCTCTGATGCACCAATAATCCGCTTCAACTCTTCACATCCCTCCACATGAACATTATTTAGCAAAGGGAATGATCCTAATGGGAAAGATTCCACCCCATGAAACTTGCAATCATCTATTTTCAACAATTCAAGGGATGTATACAAGAGGATTTTAGAATCATTCAACACATTACTCTTTCTAATCCTCAACTGCTTCAGTGTCATAGCCAAACTACTACCTTCAGGAAGGGATCTCAGCTCATTACAATTGGAAATTTGCAATTGTTGAAGAATAGAGCAAGGTTGCAACATCTGCTCCAATATGGAATCATTGATTCTCAAACCATCAATCTCCAATTCTCTAAGCCCACATGGCAATGCCTCCATTTCCAATGCATCACATCCCTTTAGCTCCACTTTTTCAATGCTTGGTCCCCTTGGAAGTAACCCTTGGAGGTTTCCGCATCTTCTAATCACAAGTTTCCTCAAAGAAGGGAGGTGCTTGGGTAAGGACTTCATCAACTTGGGACAATCTACTATGACCAGATATTGTAGATTAGAGAAAGCTTCATCCTTCAAACAAATCCATTCTTCCCATTCTGACATATCCTCAAATCTTAGAACTTCAAGACATCCAAAAGGCTTACTCGAACCTTCACCATTACCATAGAATTCATCACCCACCCTAACGATCATAGCACACCCACTAATAGAGAGAGATTTCAAAGATGACAGTTGGCCAAGTGGGGGCAAGAAGATGCAATTTTTACAACCTTTTAACTCCAGAGATGCTATATTTGAGAAGGAAAAATGCCCCACCCATTCACAAAATGTGGAACCTTTATATAACCAGATCACAAGACGTTCTAAGTTTGTATGAGGCTCCAATTGTTCAAGAACTTCTCTATCTCGTTTTGAATCATCATCAACGTTCTCATCTTCGCTCCATATTAGCTCCAACTCCTTGAGGCCCACCTTATTCTTCAATTTCACATCTTTGGCATCGTCTGCACATACAACATTATGTAAATTTGAAATGGTAAGTCTTCCTTGTAGATGCTTCATCTTTCCCAACTCACCGATGCTTGACCCATCATGCTTGCCAAGAACAAAGTTTGTTAATACTTTGAGATATTTCAATGCTCCCATTCCTACTGGCATCTTTTTTAAAAATATGGTACCCCTGATATCAAGATGATGCATATTGATCAATCTTCCCATGTCTTCAGGCAACTCAATAAGCTTCCCACATGCAAACAATTTTAAAGTTTGCAAATTATACAATCTACACAAAGAATTCGGCAACCTTCCTATTGGAGTTCCAGACAGATCCAAATATCTCAAATGCTTCAATTTACCAATTTCTTCAGGCAACTCAACAAGTTCTTTGCATCCATATAATTTGAATGTTCGCAGATTATACAATCTACACAAAGAGCTTGGCAACCTCTTAATGGAAGTTTTAGAGAGATCCAAATATCTCAAATGCTTCAATTCGCCAATTTCTTCAGGCAACTCATTGATATTTTGATATCGAGTCAAAGAAAGCACTCGTAAACATCTTGATTTCAAATGATCCATTATGTGGTTGGTAAGGAAAGAATCTGACCTCCATGACGACTCATGAACTAGGAACGTTCGCAAATCTTTGGCTTCAAATAAGGTCTCAAATTTTTCACGCACATCATATTTCTCTTGGACACAGGACAAATGCCGAGTCCTTTTAGTTACTTTCCAGGAACGTCTATCACCTGCTTCCAATCTATGAAAAAATTCTCCAGAAACATATATAGCCAAATCATTGATAAGATCATGCATGAAAAAACAAGATTCATCACCACTGAATGGTTGAAAAAATGACCTTGATATCAACTCTGTGAAGTACTGATTGCCTTGTTCCTCTGCATCTGCATCATTTCCTTTGGGGTAGACTAGAAGATCTTCAGCGATCCACAGTTGAATAACTTCTTCCTTTCGGAACCTGTAATCTTTTGGGAAAATGGAGCAATATGCAAAGCAACGCTTCAAATGTGAGGGAAGATAATGATAACTCAGTCGGAGTGCGGGAAGAATGTCATCAATACTTAGGTCCCATAGACTGCTCTCCAATACTTTATTCCATTCCTCCACATCTAATTTGCAACGAAGAAAACCTCCAATTGCTTTCACTGTCAAAGGAAGGCCCTTGCATCTTCTGACAATTGCTTCTCCAATTACCTTCAAATCTGGATGCTCTCTTAGGTTTGTATTAACAAATGCATGCTTTGCAAATAACTCCCAACAATCATCATTGGACAAGATGTCCAGATTATAATTAGTTGGAACAGTCCTCACAGTGGCTGCAACATTATCACTACGACTTGTAATAATAATCTTGCTGTTTTTGGCCCCAAAATTGAAAGGACTTCTCAGCTCAACCCAGTCAACATATCGCTCATTCCAGACATCGTCTAAAATGTCACGCCCCGAGACCGGAACATGGCAGACGGCCGTATTACCTTGTAACAATGTAGGCCGAACCAATACACTGTCACAAGATAATACGAAGCCTTAATCTTATTACAAACTTAGATTTCCAATTAATAATCATAATTCCATATATACTATCCAAATCTTTATACAACTTAGGTCTCAAAGTCTCCATATAATTAAACTGATACATTTGACATAGTCTATTCGTCAACTTAACTATAAAAGGCTCCTTGAGGTGATCTAGTAGCTCCCAAGTTTCCCCAATCTCATATCTAATCATCTGTAGGCAAGTCAAAGTAAGTCTGGGTGAGCATGTGCTCCCAAGTTTCCCCAATCTCATATCTAATCATCTGTAGGCAAGTCAAAGTAAGTCTGGGTGAGCAACACATGCTCAGTAAGTCTCCCACACACACTCCTTCAGATAACGCATAATCTAAATAAATCATATACATATATACATACATATCATTTTATCATATCCTTTCAATTACTACAAAATAAGTATAAATCAATAAAACATTTATTTAATTCATAAAAACGATTATCAATTTAACAATATTTTTCTAAGTCGTGCTTTCAAACAAATATGGAATGGTGACATTCAAATCATCTCAAATCATGGAAATCCACAAGTTGGAAATCAATTAATCATCAAATTATAAAATCGTCAAATCATCAAATAATACCCATCCATCCCAAAATCATGAAATCTTTTCATTAGGGTATGGTCATTACTATAACCCGTGACGTGGCCAATATCAACAATTGCTAACCATTACAGTCCGTTAGTAGGGCCGTCTTCCAGTTATTATCACAACCCACTGGACAGGGTCTTCCAGTTATTATCACCACCCACTGGGCAGGGTCTCCAGTTATTATCTCAACCCACTGGGCAGGGTCTTCCAGTTATTATCTCAACCCACTGGGCAGGGTCTCCAGTTATTATCTCAACCCACTGGGCAGGGTCTTCCAGTTATTATCACAACCCACTGGGCAGGGTCTCCAGTTATTATTTCAACCCACTGGGCAGGGTCTTCCAGTTATTATCACAACCCACTGGGCAGGGTCTTCCAGTTATTATCTCAACCCACTGGGCAGGGTCTTCCAATTATTATAACCCACTGGGCAGGGCCGATAAAACATGTTTTCCGTCGATCATTCCCGAAGGAATCAAAACATAGCCTCAAAACCATTTCCTTTCAACACAGTGTACCATTTCTAAATCATTTCATAAATATTATCAATAATTCCATCTTTCCAAATTGAAATCCATTGCATCGTTTAAAACACAAAGAAGGCCAAAGTATCTCATACAACATTTAAAAGAACAAGGCATTTTATCTAATCATAACAAGTCACAAATCATTATTCATCATGTATAAGAAAACACAAAATACCATATGCTTGACCCTATTTTCATATAAGAGAATAGATTGCAAAACAGTCAATTTATTTTAGAAACATACATATAATATCAGAACAAGGCAAGGGAAAGTGTGAGGTTCGACTTACCTGTCTTCAGATTAGTCTCATCTTTGCCCAGAGACACGATCAGATGCCTTGAAGAAACCGAGACATGTTTATCACTTTATCAATCTTGGGTAATGATCGACCTGCTTGAATCTCTACCTTCCATCTTCAACTTTCTAACTTTTTCCTTCTTTCTTCCTTTCCTCCTTCCCATTTGAACCGTTTCGGGATAAATCCGCAAAGTTAAATTTATATTATGTATATTTTTGCTACCCATTTCCTTCTCATCATTACCTCTCCTTTTTTGTCTTAAAAGTTTATTATTTTCTGCTTTACTTATCCGTTCTCCCCATGTCGGTTTAAGGCCCAAAAGATATTTTTACACTTCATGGTAAAATTGCTACTAAATCCTTTTATCTTTCATTGTTGTTCAAAAAGACCCAATAATAATTAAAGATGCCAATCAAGTCCTCTCATAAAACATATTTTAAATATATTATCATGCCCAAAATATTGGGGTATTACATAAAATGAATAGGAACTTTTTCCCCAAGAACCTCTCCTTGAGTTTTAGCTGAAGCTGATTTAAGTTCTGAGTAGCATCACAACTAACAGAGAGCTCTTCAAGAATGGTTTTGGTTACTTTCAAAACATCAAATTCCTCGGAAACACACACCCAAGCTTTGAGATCAAACCATCCGTCCACTCTCTTGTCATTGTAGACCAATTGAGCAAGGGTGGTTTTACCAACCCCACCCAAACCCACAATTGGAATCACATCTATCTGGTTTTCACTTGCATACTCAGGATGCAAAAACTCCATTATTGCTTCTTTTTCATCAACTCTACCATAAACACAAGATTCATCCACCAAAGAAGTGGCTGGTGATCTTTGAAATGACTTTTCACCTCTACAGTCTTTCAAACCCAGGATGTCTTTTTGTTCGACTAGATCTTTTAGGCTCTTAATGATATGATCCAGCTTTGATGCGATCCCCGTAATTAAAGGATTGAGATTAGAGAGAAATTTAATGACCTTGGTTGAAACAGTTTCATCCTCAGATTCCAGCTTCCTTCGAAGAGCCTCATAAGCAATCTCATCGAGGAGGTCCTCTGCATCATAAACAGCATCTTTGAGGTCAGCAACCCAAACTTTCACAGCATCTTTGGTATACTGCTTGTCTTCAGCATCTTCCAGCAAAGCATTAACTGAATTCAGCAGCCGCTTCAAATCTCTCAGCAGATCAGCTTTAAGTTTATTGGCAGTAAAAAGGTTCACAACATCCGGAGAAGCTATCTTGTCTATTTTGTCAAGAAGCACCTTAACACAAGCGGAGAGAAAGGCTTGACCCACCAAAGTATCGGCCATTTTTTTTTTTTTGGTTTCTACGGAAAGATTTTGCAAAGGATCAAAGGAAGTAATTGTAAACAGCTATTCTGCAAAAGATCAAAGGCAGCAGGGTTTCTGTGCCTTGATTCCAAATTTGTTTCATAATATAATATTTAGAGCAAGTCATTTATCAAGTTGAAGAGTTTTGTAAGTCTTACAAAATTGTAAGTCAAGATCATAATATGTGTTCTATGAATATATTAATATATGATTACTTCTGAGCAACTTCTTAATTAACTGATCAATAATGACAATTAATATTAATATATGCAAGTTGAATATATTACCAATCATTCGTTAAAGTATCTCATTTGAAAAGAAAGAATCATAGCTTATCAAAAAATTTCACCAATTATTTTTCATCAGGGAGGATGCTTGCCATTTGTTCGGACTAAACTCCAAATTAAAGCAAGGAAAGGAACAAAATATCTTGGGCCAAAGGTGAAATAATCTAAAATTTGCATTTTTTTTTCTTGATAATCCTTCATATTTAGAATAAGAGATACCAATCCCACACAAGTATCTCTGTTTTGTAACTCAAATATCTCTGTTCTCTACAGAGGATCTCAAGAGTTGACATTTTCTTGCCAATTAACTGGCTTTCTCAAAGATTAAAACTTAACAAGAACCCCAAAATCCATCAACAAAAGTAGACAAGAAGATATGACATCAAAACAAACAAAATAAATCAGAAATTACCAAGAAGCCATGAAGCACGGAAACTCCGGTAAGGTAGACGTACCCGTATCGGACACGGCGACACCTTGGACACAGTGGGACATGACTGCCACTAAAGTTTTTGGGGTTTTGGGAGATTTGGACAAAATAGACTAGCTAGAACATGAAATAATAAGGGTTTTTGGGCTTGTATTTTATATAGGCTTGCACTTTACATCATTATAGGGTAGAATTTTGATAGTAAATCATATTATGAGCATAATTTTGATAGTAAACCTAATTAAATATATATAATATATAATATTTTTATAGCCGTGTCCCCCGTACCTGTGTCCTTAATTTTCAAAAATTGCCGTGTCGACGTGTCCGTGTCGTATTGTGTCGCCGTATCCATGTCCGTGCTTCCTAGCCAAGAAGTAATACACATCATATATCATATATATCTATACTATATATAAAAGTACGAGTTTTGAGAAACTTTTGAATCGACCATTATATCCTTATTTTTTTGAATATATCTCTTAAATGCTCTTGCTTAAACGATTGTAGTTTTATTCTACTCAAAACTCTATTTTTATTCAATTATTAAATCTAATTTCTTTATAATTACTTTATTTTTACCATTTTACTATTTTTCAATAAAAAATTGGATATATTAAAATTTTTAATATACAGTTTTATTCTACCAAAGACTCTATTTTCATTTAATTAAATTCAATATTTTATAATTATTTTATTTTTACCATTTTAATTTAAAAGGTTATTGTGATTGACATGTTCTATTTGATAGTTTAATGTATTATGATTAAAATATATTATTTCCCTAACGAGCAATTATTTTATTTGATTTATAATTAATTTTTTGCTAGACAAATGTAACCGTTAATGTGGGTTTAAATTTGCTATATTATTTTGTTAATAATTTCTTTGTGCGGGATGATTTCTTTTGTTATTTTGATAGTAAAATCCAATGTATATACAAATGAGCTGGTTGGGTTGGATTCGGGTTAGGTTAGTTTCGGGTTAAGGAAATTTTGGGTTATAAGAGTTCGGTTAATTTTCGGTTGGGTTGGATTCGGATCGCTCAAATGTCGGGTCATTTGGGTTGGGATCAATTTTGATTCGGGTCTTCTTCAGTTTCGGGTCATATGGTTCAGATAATTTCATGTTTGAGTCTCCGATTTTCAGGTTCAATTATTTTTCGGATTCAGGTTATTTAAATATAATTAATCCCGATTCGGGTAATTTCAGATTAATCTCTCGGATTGATCTGATTCGGAATGATTTAGGTTTGGGTCATTAAGGATTTAAGGCCGGGTCATATCATTTTCGGATTGAGCGGATTTTTTGGTCGAATCGGGTTGGATAAGGTTTGACTTCAGGCGATCGAGTCGGTTACCTGTACTCGAGTGAAATTTTGCCAGCTAATAGGCTTCTTTAGGATAAAATTAGGAGTATGCTTAAGATTTTAATTTTAATTTAATTCAAACATATTAGGTCACGTGCCACATGCAAGGCACGTGAAAGTGATGACTAGTATATTTAAAACAATGTCCTCTACAAGTATGGTAACTCTTTAAATGTTGAGGGCTCCAAATCTCGACAAGTGTTATGTCCAGTTAATCGACATGTGTTTCTAAATAATTCTAATATTTATTATTATTGATTAAAAAAATTCTTTGATATATTTTAAGAAAGAGCAATAATTTCTCTAACAAATTTTTAACATTTTAATTGAAATGTAAATTATTCTAACTATTGACTATACATTTTATATATATAAGCCTTTTACTATATTTAGAGAAACAACCATGTAAATTAATAAGGCTTTCCTTTATTAAAACAAAATAAACCTTTGGTGATTTCTTAAATCACTCTAACTATTTCACAAAAAAAATTCACTCTAACTATTATGGTAATAAGAATCACTACTTTAATATTTATGGCATGAATAAGGAACACAATTTGTAAATAGGGTATACCGAAATAAACAATTGAAAATGACCTAAAATCATTAATACTCCAAAATTGTAAGAATGTTATTGACATAGTTATTTGATGATTAAAATAATTTAAAAGAAAATCGTAGAGTGAAATTTGAAAAAATTGATTTGTTGTAAGTGCTCCTTTACATTGACTAAGAAGAGTTTAATGGAAAATCAAATAGTTCTAACCAATAAATAATGGTTGACCGATTCTTAATATTTCTTAAATGGGAATTACTATTACTATTTGTAGCAATAATAATCGCTAATTAATATTTCATTCTAATATTTCCCTATATCAACTCAATTTCCATTCATTCCGTAGGGTAAATCAATTATTTAGTAGACAAAAAAAAGTCATTCTCATTATTTATTCAAATTAATAATAACGTAATTTCATAAATCAATGATTAATGGTATTAATTACATAAATTTTCAAAACAAATCATTCCCTTATATAAACAACTACGTCTTCCAACTTTTAAACAATTATTTTTTATTTTAAGTTTGGTTCCTCTATTCTTTTTCGTTTCTCTGGCCAAAAAAAAAAAAAAAGTCTTTTCATTCTTCTTCTTCCATATGTTTTTTCGTATATGTGTACTCTCTTTGATTATTATTAGTTTAGCCATGCACATTCTATGATTAACATTTGACAATCATAGTGGGGTTAGTATTGTTAAACTACTTTTTATTAGTTTTTTTTTCTTCCTCTTCTCACCTTTTACATCATTGTTGATAGCAAAATTCTGTACTAAGCAATTTGGTTTTGCTATTATTGTGTAAATATTGTTTATAGGATTCATGATCTCTGTGTACGTCAAGAAAGCAATTTATGTTATTTTTGTTTTATTGTTTCTTACATATATAATCCCTTTAGTATTTTTTTTATCTTGAGCTCATGAAAATTATTACTTTTATTATTTTTTATTCATTTAGCAAAATGTAAATCAATTCCATGTCTGAAAAGTATTTTTCGCACTGATTTTCTCTTAAATCATGTTGCCCTAGCCTTTGAAGGTGGCAGGGAAATCATAAAATCGGTTATGTAAATTTGAAGGTGGCATGGAAATCATAAAGTTTACATTGTAATTAAAATTGTTTTTTTTTTCGATCAAAGGAGGAATTTTATGAAGTTTTAAAAGTGGATTTTTACCGGTTCTCATATAGCCTGCAAATTCAATTTGGGAGAAAAGAAACCCTACCCTAATTCGATAGAGTCAAAAAAGTAATTACAATATCCTTATTATAAATTCTAAAAAATGTTGTTTCCCTTTTTAATAATTATTTAATTACATGGTATCAAGCAGTAAACAAGAAAATTAACTATATAATGTTTATCAACTATATCTATATATTTTGTATCTCATACAGAATTTTTGGATTACAATAATTCAAAACCACTAAACAACACATTGTTATTTTAACTATATATTGTTTTAGAATATATTTTATTTTAATTTAACAAGAAAAATTAACCCTACCTTTTAAATTGTATATCAAACAACGAATTATTTTCGGAAACCATATATAAAAATTAGAGTTGTGTTTAAAATATATACACTTTCAGTTCCAATATATTAAGAACTAATTCGTTCAAGCAAAATCAATTCCAATTGTAAAAAAAACTTAGTTTTATATTTGACATAATTTACTCTCTCCATTCCTAACTAATAATCATTTTGGAGAGATCTTTTGTTCTTGATTATAAGTCATTTTATAGTGGTTTTATGCAAAGATTTTTTCTTTTTTTTTTTTAATTTTTGCCATTCTCCTAATCCTACCTTATTATTACGTGCTTTAATTTTCAAGTCTAATTTTATGATGCCTTTTTTGGCAACAATTTTATGATGTCTTACTAATAAATGTAATAAAATTAATTATTATTAGTTAAGTAAAGAATGAGTTAAAAAATGCTAAAGTTTGAAATGCTATGAAATTAATTGTTAGTTAAGTAATCATTAATTTTTTAAATTACTTATAAATGTAATAAAAAATAATATACTCCTAAAAAGTTAGACAATTCTTACCAATTCTAGCAAAAAATTTCTTTCCAATTGATTTGTATTTGAATTACATATAACGAAATTTGATTTGATCATTACTCACGTAGCATTCATATTAATATATGCTTAAATTACTATAATTATTTGTGGCAATAACATTAATCACTATTTGTGGCAAGAGTTAAAAAAAAGACTATTTATATATGAAATTTTCGTTCTCTCTTCATGCTTCCATAAAATTTATATAATACACCATCAGTGGAGTTTAGCAGACTGCACGTGCGGGGTTTAACTTTAAGGGTTGACATGTGTACCCTTAGGGAGTATGTATTAATATTAAATATTTAATTATGAAATGGGGTATGTGTTAACTTCTTAACCCGCTTATGGAGTCCAAAATTTACACTAACAGTGTATTATATAACAATCCTATAAGAAAATTTATACAATACACCGTCAGTGGAGTTTAGCATACTACACGTGCGGAGTTTAACTTTAAGGGTTGACATGTGTACCCTTAGGGAATATGTATTAATATTAAGTATTTAATTATGAAATAGGGTATGTGTTAACTTCTTAACCCGCTTATGGAGTCCAAAATTTACACTGACAGTGTATTGTATAATAATCCTATAAGAAAATTTATACAATACAACGTTAGTGGAGTTTAGCAGATTGCACGTGCGGGGTTTAACTTAAGGGTTGACATGTGTACCCTTAGGGAGTATGTATTAATATTTAATTATGAAATGGGGTATGTGTTAACTTCTTAACCTGCTTATGGAGTCCAAAATTTACACTGACAGTGTCTTGTATAATATTTCTATAAGAAAAATTATACAATATACCGTCAATGGAGTTTAGCAGACTGCACGTGCGGGGTTCAATTTTAAAGGTTGACAAGTGTACCTTCTGGGAATATGTATTAATATTAAATATTTAATTATGAAATAAGGTATGTGTTAACTTCTTAACCCGCTTATGGAGTTCAAAATTTACACTGACAGTGTATTATATAATAATCCTATAAGAAAATTTATACAATATACCGTCAGTGGAGTTTAGCAGATTGCATGTGCGGGGTTTAACTTTAAGAGTTAACATGTGTACCCTTAGGGAATATGTATTAATATTAAATATTTAATTATGAAATAGGGTATGTGTTAACTTCTTAACCCGCTTATGGAGTCCAAAATTTACACTGACAGTGTATATATTACACCGTCAGTGGAGTTTAACAGACTGCACGTGCGGGGTTTAACTTTAAGGGTTGACATGTTTACCCTTACGGAGTATGTATTAATATTAAATATTTAATTATGAAATGGGGAATGTGTTAACTTCTTAACCCGCTTATGGAGTCCAAAATTTACACTGACAGTGTATTGTATAATAATCCTATAAGAAAATTTATACGATACACCGTTAGTGGAGTTTAGCAGACTGCACGTGCGGGGTTTAACTTTAAGGGTTGACATGTGTACCCTTAGGGAATATGTATTAATATTAAATATTTAATTATGAAATGGGGATATGTGTCAACTTCTTAACCCGTTTGTGGAGTCCAAAAT
>AWWV01008422.1:0-57476 GCA_001974805.1 Corchorus capsularis
ATATTTTTTGTACTCACCCCGATTTCCTTGTCGCTATTTCAGGATCCTTAGCGTTGAGCTTTCCTTTTCGTGTTGAGTTGGTGGCTTAGGGAGTCTGCTTCTCCGTTGAGGTATCTCTCACTACGCATGGGTTCCACTGGCAGTCGTCATCTACTTTATGTTTTATTTTTCCCTCGGATTTTTGCCTGGATGGCACGCTGTTATGTATTGTTTCCGCTATTCTGATACAATTATTATTGAGATGTTTTGCTATTCCGTTGGATTTGAGCCCGAGGCTCTTTTATTGATGTTTGTTTTGACTTGAGCCCGAGGCTCAGGGGTTGATGAATGCTCGGATGTGAGCCTGAGGCTTCTTTTCGTTGTTTATGGTTTTGTTTTGTTTTTGTGCCTTGATATTGACGCTTCGCGGAACCTCGTGTGCGTGTGACGCGCGGCACGTATTACGAGGTAACGCGGCGGTTGTCCGTGCTCGACCTCGAGTCGGGGCGTGACATTAATATTAAATATTTAATTATGAAATAGGGTATGTGTTAACTTCTTAACCCGCTTATGAAGTCCAAAATTTACACTGACAGTGTATTGTATAATAATCCTATAAGAAAATTAATGCAATACACCGTCAGTGGAGTTTAGCAGACTGCACGTGCGAGGTTTAAGGGTTGACATGTATTCCCTTAGGGAATATGTATTAATATTATTTAATAGGGTATGTGTCAACTTCTTAACCCGTTTATGGAATCCTAAATTTACACTGACAGTGTATTGTATAATAATCATATAAAAAAATTATACAATACACCGTCAGTGGAATTTAGCAAACTGCACGCACGGGTTTTCGGGGTTGACACGTGTCCTCTTAGGGAATATGTATTAATATTTTATATTTATTTAATTATGAAATAGGGTATGTGTCAACTTCTTATCCCGCTTATGGAGTTCAGAATTTACCTAACAGTGTATTGTATAATAATCTTATAAAAAAGATTATACAATACACCGTCAGTGGAGTTTAGCAAACTGCACATGCATGGTTTAAGGGTTGAGATGTGTCCTCTTAGGGAATATGTATTAATATTGAATACTCCCTCAGTCCCATATTATCTATCCACTTTAGGTCAAAATTTCCTAACTTTGACCTTTCTAAAAAAAATTAAACAAAAAGAAATTTTAAAAAATTATGTTTTGATTAAGTTAAGTTTTAAACTTTTCAAAACATATTTTTTGAAAATTTGATTGTATATATATTTTTTGTAATTAAAGGTTAAAGGTAGAATCAATTTGACCCAAAGTGGACAGATAATATGGGACGGAGGGAGTATTTAATTAATTATGAAATGGGGTATGTGTCAACTTTTTAACCCGCTTATGGAGTCCAAAATTTACATTGACATTGTATTGTATAATAATCCTTATTATAAAGCTTACAATGTTATTAAGATAGGAAAATTATATCATCCATTGTCAGTATAGTTTAATAGATTTTAATTCGGGGTTAAAGAGTTGACATGTACCTTTTTAGGGTATATTTTCAATATTCAATACACTATTAATTAAGTAATAAAGTGCATCTGTTAGTTTTTCAGTCCATTTGTAGTATAAAAACTCTAAAAAATTTCACTGACATTGTATTACATAATTATTCATTAAAAAGAAACAATAATGTTTTTCTACATATTATAAAGATTTAGTAAAATAAATATTTAGTGATATTTTTCAACAAATTACTAAAAATTTTAAAGTATGGGTAAAATAAAGATTTAATAATATTTTTTTCGTTTAATTTTGCAACGTAATTAAACTTTCGTTACAAAATAATGTGCATTCCTTATAAGTTTGCTGCTAACTAAAATTCAAATATCATGTGATTAATGAATTATTCATAAATAAATTATAATTTTTAATATTTACTTTAAAATTTGAACAAATCTCAGTGCAACGCACGGATTCTAACCTAGTACCAGTATAAACAAAGGTTCGAGTTGTTGCAGCCTCAGCAATTACTCTATCAAGCTGACTCTCTGCAAATTTGCTGCAACTCAACTGCCAATGGTGCGTCATCCAGTTCTTCATTTTGCCAAGCATTAAAGATTTCAAATTTCCCTCCAAACCCGTTAATTTTCTTGATGTTTTTCTCTTGAAAGAAAACCCATGAAATCTTGAACATGGGGTTTTTCAAAAACAATATTGAGACAGAGAAACTAGGTATAAGGGCCCTCTTGGAAACTTAGAATCTAGCACTAGCCACTAGCAGGGTTTGAGAGATGGAGAGAAGCTTAATGTGAAGGCTTCACTAGCAGAGAGGTCCAATGCTTCACTAACTAATTTTCTTTTTCTTTTTCTATCTTCTTCAGACTTCAACCCATCTTTCCGATCTTCCTCAACCGCCACCGTCTCATCTTTCTCTACCGGCACCTCGACGAGAGCCACCGCTTATTCTACAAATTTTCCCTTCAATTAAAATTTTTCGTCGATTTATTTGAGTAATATTCAACCTGACAATGACTATTTGCAGTAAGCTAAAAGAAAATTGGAAAAACTATCAAATCAAATCTTTTCATGGCTTTCTCTGTTTCTCCTTACTTTTTAATATCATCTCTCAAAATTTTCCCTCATTTTCTATCTTCCCAGTCTTATGCCCTCTCATATAATCCAACTCCCTTTCTTTTCCTCCAAAAAGCGGCGCCACCAACACTACAAAAAAGCCTCAACTACCACCTGCCAAGAGCTTAGCCTTGGCAGTGCAGCGGAAGGACTTAGCCTCTGCTCTAAGAGCAACCCAGTTAATGGAAGTGGTTCCTTGTCCACCGAGTTTGGGTGAAACGGCCGCTAGCTGTTAAGTTTGGGTGAAACGGTGAGTGTTGGGTAAATTAGCTAGGAGCCGTTGATGATAATCAGTGGAGTGTGGACCTCTCCATAAGAAAAACAACATGATATATACAAAGTAACAAATATTTCTCAGACTGTTCTTAAAAGCTTCAACTATGTCAAGTACTTTGGGAGATGCATGGTTTAGCCAAAGTTCACAAGAGCTTCATAATTCAAAGTGGGAACGAAAATTTAGAGTGTAAAAAGGAAAGTACTACTACTACCACATGAAATAGTTGCAATAAAAATGTGTTTGAAAGGCCTTGTTTCACTCTTCACTCTCCCTCCCTTCTGAAACTTGGAACTATAGAGCATTCCATAGACTTGGATTGAGGTTGTTAGTTCGAAAAAAGATGAAATTGCTGTGTATCGTTCTTCAAACAAGTAAAATCATGCCCAATGGTCCTCTGACAATCCAAATTTTAAAATGAAGACATTCAAGCACTATGTGGAGGCCGGTAGTAGACTACTTGAACTTCTGATGGTGAACAATCTTGACAGAAAACAAAAGCGAACTTCAATGCTAGCTCACAACCGAAAATAAATTCGAATGCACAAGGAACTTAACTAATCAAAAATACTCAAATGACAACATTTTCTCAGAGGTGAGGCATACCTCAAATACCAATTGGCAGCCTGGAAAAAAAGAGTACAACTTACTGCAGGTTTACTTTGTATGCCAAAAAGCAGAGGTCACCTCCCGTATTATGGAAAGACAACTTCGAGTGGTAACAAGAGAAACATAACAGTTAGCCTTGTGCATGAGAGTAGAGCAATCAAAAAATGTATTTGTTCAAAGTTACAATATCTATTCCAAATGCATCACAGCACTAATGACTTATCATAGTTTGCATAGCATGTTCAGCTTCAAACTAGTATAAAATTTCCTCGAAGAGGGCCTTCAAGTTCAGCACTAATATTTAGTTAGTGGAGGAGTTACCTGAATTTGATTTGTTGTAGGTCCTTCAGGGGAAAAGCCAAAGAAAGAATTATACCAGGTAGAGTATCTGTTAAGAATGACAAAGAATTTTAAAAGAACTGATAAAGAACAAACAAGGAGACATTAAGAGTTGTGAACCTGGATGATTCAACAAGAAGCATATCTTTTTAAGTATAAAGTAAGTCCAGAGAAAGCATAGGATTACCTTGGCTTCATCAAGTTTTGCAACTTATCAAGCTCTCTAAAAGTCCAAACTCTGATAATACATATCTCAATAGCTAGAAAAACTCTGAACAATAACAGAGACCATATATTAAGAGCTCATGAATTCAGAGTAATCATTGATGGGAAAATGCGATTAATGGAAATCAGCAAGTTATATTTTTATGAATCGTCAATGGAAACTTAGAAACAGAAGGAACATTGACCTGTCCAAGTCTTTTTCAGTTGAATAACTGGGTGAGATTTTCTGTCCACTCTCCTCTAGAATCCTCAAGCAAGGAATGATTTCTTAACCTTCTGAAAACAAAGCATTGTTATTCTTTCTGGTATGAAGCAATTAATAAAGTACAAGAACATTCAAAAGAGGCAAGAACTTACATTTCCCAAAGAGTTTGGAGTTCAGAACACTTTAAATTGATATTTTCCTAATAAAAAGGGTTCACAATAAATTGAGGTAACAGACCAGACAAATGAGACATATAAAGATGATCTCATAACCAACACAAACAACTGAGTGCAGAAGAGTACCATGGAGAATTAGGGTCTTGTTCACCTCTTCATAGGCATGTTAAAAAACTAGTTCCTTGGGCTGAGAGTATTGTAATCTCTAAATTTTCACCTTCTGGAGACAGCAAAGCAGACCCAAAGAAAATGAATCAAATTCAACCAACCACAATTTATGGATCGCTGCAAGTGGAAGCTAATCACAATCTGTCCACCTTCACTATTCTCAAGTTTCATTGAAAGGGAAAGATGCCAATTGGCTTAGGATCCAAAATTCTTCATTGTATTCAGACAACTCATTCCTGCAATTTCAAAATTCTTCAAAGCCTTAATGCTTCATTTAGGAACAAGTATCAGAGGGATTGAATTTGATTTTTATTTTGTTCTTACTTCATTTATGTAATGATGAGAGAAACCATTAGATCAGATACAACTCATACAAGATTCTTTAAATTCACCACTTCCGCTGCAGCTCCGTGATATCTCTTAAATCAACAAGCCTGCCCAACAAGGTTAACATCAAAATTAATTATCAAAAAGATGCTTCTCGTGAAATGCAAGTGTACTCAAACATGAAGATGCTTCAACTTACTTAACAAGGTCTGATACTTGTATCATAAATGCTAATACTGCTGCTAAATCAGGAACAATTTCTCCACAGATTTATCATTTTCCTTGGGCAACTCAACTTTAGGATTTGTGTCAACTAGCGCAACAGAATTTGAGGATTTCTCTGCAGCAACCTTGAAAATGTTGATAGTATCTTATCATTAAGCTGCCATGCCCCTTGAAAACAGTAGCTTGCCTCCTAATCCTATTAGGCCACTGCAAATCACAACAAGAAAAATTAAGCACAGTACCTTTGCTAAGATGTACAAAGCACAGAGAGTTGAATAATAGTAACGAATAAAAAAAAGAAGTAATATTAAATTAAAAAAAAAGAGAGAGAGGAGTACCTTTGCTATACACTAATGATCACTTCTCCGTAATTCCAAATGACGAGAGGGATGTGGGAAATGTTGAGCCAATCCTTGCCTTTCTCCTTTTCACAATTTTCTCTCAGCATTGGACATCTATCAATGGACAAATAAGAAAGAGAGGAAAGGGCCCTCTTTTCTGGCATGGATTGGAGCCTTGGACATTCATGGATATGCAATTCACTGAGAGAGGTGAGGTGTTGAAAGCCCTTAGACTCCAAACACTTTAGATTTGGAAAATCAATAATACCAAGAAAGGTAAGAGAAGAGGGCAGCAGATGTTCATCTGGAAAACCCTCTATCCCTTCTATCTCTTTTCCACCTGTGATAGAGAATCTTGTAAGTGAAGGGAGTGATTGCAAGCCCCATTCCCTATCTCTATCTCTATCTCTATCTCTCCTCCCTATCATCATCCCCTCTATTAGTTTCTTACATCCTCCAATAGAAAGACTTTGTAATTTGGAGGGTAAACCCTCTTTTGGAAATCCCTCTATTTTTGGACAATTATATATTTCCAAATTTTGAAGGGATGGGAAGAGGGAGTGCATTTGCTCAGGCAATGCCTTTAAATTTTCACATCCCCACAGCTCAAGTCTTGTCAAATTGGGGGCACATAATCCCTCTAATTTCTCAAAACATATTAAATTAGGGCAATAAGAGATATGCAAAGAATTGAGACCACATGAGGATGAGAGAGGATCCTCTTTCTCTAATGCACCAATAATCCACTTCAACTCTTTAAATCCATTCATCTCAAGATGATTTAGCAAAGGGAATGATCCTAATGGGAAAGATTCCACCCAATCACACTTGCTTTTTGATATTTTCAAGGATTCAAGTGATCTATACAAGAGGATTTTGTAATCATCCAACACATTGCTCTCTTCAATCCTCAATTTCTTCAGCGTCATATGCAAACTACTACCTTGAGGAAGGGATCTTAGCTCATTACACTTGGAAATTTGCAATTGTTCAAGACTAGTACAAGGTTGCATCATCTGCTCCAATATGGAACCATTGATTCTCAAATCAACAATCTCCAACTCTCGAAGCCCAGATGGTAATGGTTCCATTTGCAATACATCACACTGACTTAACCCCATTACCCGAAGGTTTGGTGCCCTTGGAAGTAAGCCTCCAAGCATTCTACACATTCTGATCTGAAGATTTGTTAAAGAAGAGAGGTGCTTGGGCAAAGACTTGGTTAACTTAGGACAATCTATTATGGATAAATCTCGCAGATTAGAGAAAGCTTCATTCTTCAAACAAATCCATTCTTCCCATTCTGACATACCCTCAAATCTTAAGACTTCAAGACATCCAAAAGGCTTACTCGAACCTTCACCCTTACCATAGAATTCATCACCCACCCTAACTATCATATCACACCCACTAATAGAGAGATATTTCAGGGATGATAGTTGGCCGAGTGGGGGCAAGAACATGCAATTTTTACAACCTTTTAACGCCAAAGATGCTATATTTGAGAACGAAGAATGCCCCACCCATTCAGAAAATTTGGTACCTTTATATAAATTGATGTCAAGACGTTCTAAGTTTGTATGAGGCTCCAATTGTTCAAGAACTTCTCTATCTTGCTTTGAATCATCATCAACATTCTCATCTTCACGCCATCTCAACTCCAACTCCTTAAGGCACACCTTATTCTTCAATTTGACATCTTTGGCATCGTTTGCACAAAAAACATTCTGTAAATTTGAAATAGCAAGTCTTCCTTGTAGATGCTTGAGCTTTCCCAACTCACAAATGCTTGAACCATCATGCTTGCCAAGAACAAAGTTTGTTAATACTTTAAGATCTTTCAATTTTCCCATTCCTAAGGGCATCTTTTTTAAATTCGTATATCTGATATCAAGATGACGCATATTGATCAATCTTCCCATGTCTTCAGGCAACTCAACAGCCCTCCACATCCAGACAATTTTAATGTTTGCAAAAAGTACAACGTAGTTAAAGAGTTTGGCAACCTTTTAATGGGAGTTCTAGAAAGATTCAAATACCGCAGATGCTTCAAATTACCAATCTCTTCAGGCAACTCATTGATATTTCCATATTGAGTCAAACAAAGAACTCGTAAACATCTTGATTTTACTACCAAATCTTCCATTAGCTTGCTGGTAAGGAAATAACCTGACCACCTCCCTGTTGATGACACATGAACTAGGAACGATCTCAAACCTTTAGCTTCAGATAAGGTCTCAAACTTTTCACGCACATCATATTTCTTTTGGACACTGGATAAATGCCGAGTCGTTTTAGATATTTTACAAGAACGTCTATCGCCAATTTCCAGTCTGCAAAAAAATTCTCCAGACACAAATTTGGCCAAGTCATTAATGAAGTCATGCATGACAAAACAAGATTCATCCCCACTGTACTGTTGAAAAAATGACCTTGATGTTAAATTTGTGAAGTACTCTTTGCCTTGTTCCTCCATATCTCCATTTTCTTCAGAGTACACTAAAAGATCTTCAGCCATCCATAGTTGAATAAGTTCTTCCTTTTGGAACCTGTAATCCTTTGGGAAAATTGAGCAATATGCAAAGCAACGCTTCAAATGTGAGGGAAGATAATGATAACTCAATCGGAGTGCAGGAAGAATATCATCTGTTATCTTCCACAAACTGCTCTTCAATATTTTATCCCATTCCTCAGCATCTAATTTACACTGTAGAAGACCGCCAAGTGCTTTTGCTGCTAAAGGGAGGCCACTGCATTTTTTGAGAATTGCTTCACGAAAAACCTCCAGATCTGGATACCTGCTTGGGCTTGTATTAGCAAATGCATGTTCTGCAAATAACTCCCAACAATCCTTATCGGATAAGATATCAAGATGATAAGTTGGAATTGTCCTCACAAGGGCTGCAACATTATCACTACGGGTTGTAATAATAATCTTGCTGTTTTTTGCCCCAAATTTGAAAGGACTTCTCAGCTCTTCCCAGTCAACATAAGTCTCATTCCAGACATCATCTAAAACAAATAGAAACATTTTCCCCAACAACTTCTCCTTGAGTTTAAGTTGAAGCTGATTTAAGTTCTGACTACCATCACAACTAACAGAGAGCTCTTCAAGAATGGTTTTGGTTATTTTCAGAGCATCAAATTCCTCCGAAACACACACCCAAGCTTTTAGGTCAAACCATTTTTCCACTCTCTTGTCATTGTAGATCCATTGAGCAAGGGTGGTTTTACCAACCCCACCCATACCCACAATTGGAATCACATCTATCTGGTTTTCACTTGCATACTCAGGGCCCAACAACTCCATTATTGCTTCTTTTTCATGAACTCTACCATAGACACTAGATTCATCCACCAAAGAAGTGGCTGGTGACCTTTGAAATAACTTTTCACCTCTGCTGTCTTTCAAACCCAGGATGTCCTTTTGGTTGACTAGAGATTCTAGTCTCACAAGGATCTCTTCTAACTTTGATTCCATCCCCTTATGGAAAGGATTGAGAGAAGAGAAGAACCTACTAACCTTGGTTGAAGTGGTTTGATCTTCAGATTCCATGCTGCTTCGAAGAGCTTCATAAACAATCTCATCGAGGAGGTCCTCTGCATCATAAACAGCATCTTTGAGCTCAGAGAGCCACTCTTTGACATTCTGGTTGGTAATCTGCTTGTCTTCAGCATCATCCAGCACTGCCTTGACAGACATCAACGTAGGCTTCAGTTTCATCACCAACAGCTTCTCAAGTTTCTTGCCCCTAATGAAGTCAACGACCTCACGAGAAGCCATCCTGTCAAACAGAACTTGGAGTGAAGCAGAGAGAAAAGCTCCACCAACTAAGGCACTTGCCATTTTCTTTTTCTAGTAATAATCAAAGAAAAGAAAGATTGGTAGGAGATTTTAAGTGGAACTAATTGCAGACAATGAAATCAAGAGTGTGTTTGACAAAGGGAAGCTCGACCTGTGTTTTCAGATAAGTCCGGACTCCAGATGACAGGCATTTCGAAGTCATATTATAATGATAAAATAAATGCAAGTTGTATATTGCCAATTCATTATGGTTTCCATTTGAACATTGAAAAGAATCAATATTTTCAATAATCACAGTAAAATATATGCCAATGGATGAAAGACAATGGAAAATATAAATTAGAGTGATTATTTGAATTGAGAAGAAAGAAATAGATTCATAGCTGACTCATTCTTTGAGCTAAACGTAAAAACAAAGGTTCCAAAATAATTTTTTACTCAATTTGAAGGAGCAGCTTTGTGCCGGTATGCAGTATTATACTAGTATTACTTGCGTGTAGAATAAGTATCGAGTGGCAGAAAAATTAATATATTTCAATTGCAAAAATTTCATTAATTTGTTAAATTTTCATATAGTAACAATTACTATGTTTTTTTTTTACAGAAAAAAATTGAAATCATCATGGTTAATCTTAAAAAATCTCATTAAATGGAAAACGTGTCTCAAAGTCAAAAAAAAAAAAAAAAAAACATTTACATGTTCTTTTTTTTAATCAAAACTCCAATGAGTTTGAAAATAAAATATTATGATTGGAAATGAAAAAATGGTGTTTAAGTAAACTCCAGAAAGGGTTTTGAAGGGTTGACATTTTCCTGCCAACCAACTAGCTGTCTGGCTTTCTCAAATACTAAAACATAAAAGAGTCCCAAATTCAACAAATTTAAGAACATGCAGCGAGATGAAAACAAACCAAATTTTAAATCATAAATTACCAGAAGTAATGCAGTATAATCAAAGATTTCTCAAGTTGTTGAGCCTCGGCAATGAGTCTTCTATCAAATTGAGTCTCACTGCAAATTTGCTGCAACTCAACTGCCACCAGCATCATCCAACTCTTCCAAATACCCTTCTTTCTGCCAAGCATTTCCCGAACCCATTAATTTTCTGATTATAGCCCAATGTCTTTCTCTTCAAAGGAAACCCAATAAAGCTAGAAAATGGGTTTTCAAAAAGGGTGTTGAGAAACAAGGTAAAGGGTCCCCTGGAAATTTGGAATTTACCAAAGTTTTGAGAGAAGAGAAGTTTAAGGTGAAGGATTCAGAAGTCATTGTAGGAAATATTTGTTTTGTTTTATAAATGTCAAGGAAAAAGAGGTAGTATTTTTTAAGGGTTTAAATTCTAGAAGGGCTTTAATCAAAGCCTTATCAGGCATAAATCCTGTTTCAGGTTTAGACTGATTTTTGTTATTGTTCGCGCGGGGTCCTATGTTAGGCTGAGTAGTGAGTTCAAACTGTTTCCACTCGCTTAACTTCAGTTCATTTTCAATTCTGCAAACATTATCTGTTGGCGAAGGACTTCTTCCAAACCTTCTCGTGCGTCCTTCTGTTTGAAAACGCCTACCAGAAGCGGACTTGGAATATTTGTTTAGTTGTTGACCTCTTGTAGTTTGAAGGAGAAGGGAATAGTGTCTGTACTGTTCACCAACATAAAGTCTTTCAACATGTAAGATCATCTTCAATGCTGCTCCGAGAATCCAACATTTAAGACAGAGTATGCAGAACTTTGTGCAAACACATTCGAGCGCATCTAAAGCCAGTAGTTGACTACTTGATTTTCCGGTGGTTTGTAATCTTGTAAAAAAAAAGTTTGGTTCTATTTTAGCTCTGGAACAGAATGAAATTAACATCATGGTGTGTAATCACGACCAAAGGAACAATTTCTTTAATCTTCTGAAAACAAAGCATTGTTATTCTTTCTGGTATGAATTGATTAACAAAGTGCAAGAACATTCAAGAAAAGCAAACGCTTGCATTTTTCAGGGTTCAGAACGCTTCACATTGATATTTTCCTGAAAATAAGTTAACAGTTAATTGAGGAAACAGATAGGACAAATGAGGCAGATAAAAGATGATGTCATAACCAACACAAACAAATAAGGAGTGCAGAAGAGTAGACTTATTCACATCTTCAAGGCATGTCATAGAACAGCAAAGCAATCCCTCAGAGGAAATGAATCAAATTCAACAAACAACAATTAATGGATTGCTGCAAGTGGAAGCTAATCACAATCTGTCCACCTTCACTATTTTCAAGTTTCACCTAAAGGGAAAGATGCCAATTAATTAGCTTAGGATCCCAAATTCTTCATTATATTCAAGACAAAACTCATTCCTGCAACTTCAGGATTCTTCAAAGCCTTAATGCTTCATTTAGGAACAAGTATTAGAGGGGTTGAAGTAGATTTTGATTTTGTTCTTACTTCATTTATTTATGTAAGGATGAGTGCAGTCATTAAATCTGATACAATTCATACAAGATTCTTTAAATTCACCACCCCAGAGTCCAGACACAATTTATAAGTCCAAGCCTGCAAGTAATTAAAACAATTGCATCAAATTAAAGCATTATTGTATCTAATAAAAGGGCATATACACAAGTCAACCTTTGCGTTTGAATGTAATTAAAAAAAATTGCATGAAAAATAGATTTATATAGAAGAAACAAGAAGTGAAATGAAATAAAGCAAGAAATAAATTTTTATAAGAAAATAAACAAGAAATGAAAGGAGCACCTGAGTGGTGCTAAATTATAAGATGCCAAGAGGATTCTTTGGGACATTTGCCTGCTGCTGCTTCTGCGATATAATTAGTGGATCAAAATCAAGATGTGGGAAATGTTTCGCCAATCTTTGCCTTTTTCCTTCTCACAATTTTGCCAGTTCTGGTGGCTGTAAGGCGTCCTTCTTTCTTATAACAAGTTCAAAATCTGACTGCTTCAGTTGCAGCTCCGTGATATCTCTTGAATCAACAAGCCTGCTCAACAAGGTTAATATCAGAATTTAATTATCCAAAAAAAGATGCTTCTCCTGAAATGCAAGTTTACTCAAACATGAAGATGCTTCAACTTACTTAACAAGGTCTGATACTTGTGTCATATATGCTGATAATGCTGCTACATCAGGAATAACTTTTCTCTACAGAATTATCATTTTCCTTGGCCAACTCGACTTTAGGCTCTGTATACCTGTCACGCCCCGAACCCAAGGCTCGGAACATAACAACGCCACACACTCATGAGGCAAACCCCAAGAGCATGTAAGGCTAACTATCAGTCCAACAAAATATAATAGGTCCAAAAATAAACTAAGTCTCAATACTTAAACTTTATCAAAACTTCAAGTCTCAACTAAACAACATCATTAAATTTCAATTAAGTTCCAAAAGTCCAAGTCTATAACGGAAGCTAAAACGTCAACGATCACTCTCCCCAATGCAATCCCCAATGCTCAATCATCATCACCTGAAATATATAAACCACATAGTGAGCTAAAGAGCCAAATAAGTAACAAGATCTAACTAGGTGGATCAAGTACAATAAAGCCATACATACTATAATGGCAAATTATAATTTTTCACATAAACATATTCGATAAACCAAAATCACTTTTTCACTTCAAAACAATACACTTTATTTCTCATTCCAATAAACGTTTAGTTCTTTTCAGGCTGCACCACAATCACAATCACAATCACAATCTTGCCAACAGTTAACCCCCTGAGGCACGGGTCCACTCTTACCAGCAGTTTAACCCCCTGAGGCACGGGTCCACTCTTACCATCAGTTTAACCCCCTGAGGCACGGGTCCACTATTACCATCAGTTTAACCCCCTGAGGCGCGGGTCCACTATGCATAGCCATCCAAGGACATTAAAACACATTTTCACATTCCCAAATCACTTTTAAAACCATTTCAATTCCAAAACATTTATTTTGCATACTTGATCCGATTTTACGAAAACAACGATACTCTTTCAAAACAATAAAATACTTCCAATCATTTATAGCAAAAGAATCCATAAAACAATTGATAAATCATATACTTATAATACATATAATCTTTGAAAACACTAGAAAGGTCCGGCCACTTACCTGATCAGCACACACAATCACAATACAATTCTTGCAACGAACAATGCACAATCAAGAGCCTAACAATATTAATTACGCATTAGAAACCAACACAAACAATATGCATAAGATGCATGACCAATTTACCCTTCCATAATCCTAAACACCTTTGGGGAATTGTTAAAATCCTTTTGAAAACCTTTCAAAAATCCAATTTCCATAATATCCACAATTTTCATAAATCATGATAACATTAGGAGAATACCCTTTAATATTTTCAGGGAGTGAAACACCAATTTTAATGGAGCATAAATAAGATAATATAATATTAGAATTTCTGTAAAAATTTTGGAATTTAATTCTTTAAAAATAGGTCACACTCTCCTTATACATTTTCACAAGAAAATAAATCATAGAAAATATTCTGTAATTTGAAAAATTATGGAAAAATACAGAAAAATCATGAGTATTTTAATAAACAATTCCCCAAAAATAACTATCATATCACCTAGGGGTGGACTACACTCTCTCTCGCAAAATCGGCCCGAGAGTGGGCTTTCAGAAAGACTGTTCATCTTCTTCCTCAAACAAATTTCAGAAATTCCAGATTCGTCCCATCCAACCAAGCAACTTTGGGACTTTGATTCTCTCTCTCCATAACACCTATGAATGTAAGGTTGGCACCCATGGGTAGATCATACTTCCTACTACATGTCCATTACAAGTTCCGACTCTAAAGGCCTCCGGTTTACCGGATTCCGGCAAGGAAAGTGGGGTTGTTGATCACAGTTTACATCTAGGGTTTATCAACTTAAAAACATCATAACTTTCAATCTACACAACGAAATCGAGTGATTCTAAATCTCATGAACTCCTCATGGCCAGAGGAATCTTTTGGTGCCAACTTGGTGGTCGGTGGCTCGCCGGTCGGCTGCCGGTGATCGGAAAATTACATATACTCTATTTAAAACTCTTTCCTAACATGCAACAATGGTGAAAAGTCAAAAAACTAACCTTAGAGCACCCAATAGAGATGAAAACAATGGAAAATAGCCTTCAAAAGAGCTCAATACGTTTTTCCCCTTGAAACCAATATTCTAACCCTAACTAATGGGATAAATATGAATTTATAGTTAGGTTAAAGCTCTAACTAATACCTAATTGGACTAAATAAACTAATAAGACCCAAAGTCACACAAAAACAATTATAATGACTATTATTTGGGTCGGGGTCTCACAATACCACAACAGACTTTAAAATAAATGAATAAATAAATTGATGAGATGAGAAGCAAAAACTAAACAAAGCAGAGAGAGCTGAATAATACGAGTAATGAAAATAAACGAAGTGAAATATAAAAAAAAAAATGAAAGGAGTACCTTTACTATGAAGTAACGATGACTTCATCATCAATTTCAATGATAGGGATGTGGGAAATGTTGGGCCAATGTTTGCCTTTCTCCTTTTGACAATTTTCTTTCAGCGTTGGACATTCCCTAATCCACAAATGAGAAAGAGAGGAAAGGACCCTCTTTTCCGGCATGGATTGGAGACTCGGACAAGTGGAGATAGTCAATCGGCGGAGGGAGGTGAGGTGTTGAAAACCCTTAGACTCCAAACACTTTAGATTTGGAAAATCACCGATAACAAGTTCAGTAAGAGAAGAGGGCAGCAGATGTTCATCTGGAAGACTCTCTATCCCTTGTATCTCTTCTCCACCCCATATTGAGAAACTTGTAAGTGAAGGGAGTGGTTGCCAATCTCTATCTCTCCTCCCTATCATCAACCCCTCTACTAGTTTATTGCATTCACTGATAGAAAGAGATTTTAATTTGGAGGGTAAACCCTCTTTTGGAAATCCCTCTATTTTTGGACATTTCTCTATCACCAAAGCATCAAGGGATGGGAAGAGGGAGTGCATTTGCTCAGGCAATGCCTTTATATTTGAACATTCCCACAGATCAAGTGAAGTCAAATTGGGGGCACAGAATCCCTCTAATTTGTCAAAACATATAAAATTAGGACAATAAGAGATATTCAAAAACTTGAGACATGAGAGAAGAGCAGGAGCATTCTCTTCCTCTAATGCACCAATAATCCACTTCAACTCCTCACACCTCCACATAACAAGACCGTTTAGCAAAGGGAATGATCCTAATGGGAAAGATTCCAACCCATGAGACTTGTGATTATCTATTCTAAAGGATTCGAGGGATGCATACAAGAGGATCTTGGAGCAATCCATGGCATTACTCTTTTCAATGACCAATTCCTTCAGCGTGATAGGCAAATTTCCACCTTTAGGGAGGGATTTTAGCTCACAACATCCCTTAATAGTCAATCCTTCAAGACTAGAGCAAGGTTGCAGCATCTGCTCCAATATGGAATCATTGATTTTTAAGTCTACAATCTTCAACTCTCGAAGCTCACATGGCAATGCCTCCACTTGAAAAGCATCACACGCATCTAACATCAGTTCCTGAAGGCTTGGCGCCTCTGGCAGTAAGCCACCAAGCTTTTCGCAACTCTGAATCTCTAGTTTCTTTAAACAAGGAAGGTGCTTGGGCAAAGACTTGCTTAACTTGGGACAATTGCTTATAAATAACTCCTGTAGACTAGAGAAAGCTTCATCCTTCAAGCAAGTCCATTCTTCCCATTCTGACATATCCCCAAATCTTAGAACTTCAAGACATCCAAAAGGCTTACTCGAACCTTCACCGTTACCATAGAATTCATCACCCACCCGAACGATCATAGCACACCCACTAATAGAGAGAGATTTCAAAGATGACATTTGGCCAAGTGGGGGCAAGAACACGCATTTTTTACAACCTTTTAACTCCAAAGATGCTATATTTGAGAAGGAAAAATGCCCCACCCATTCACAAAATGTGGAACCTTTATATAAATTGATGACAAGACATTCTAAGTTAGTATGAGGCTCCAATTGTTCAAGAATTTCTCTATCTCGCTCTGAATCATCATCAACATTCTCATCTTCACTCCATATCAACTCCAACTCCTTAAGGCCCACCTTATTCTTCAATTTCACATCTTTGGCATCTTTTGCACAAACAACATTCTCTAAATTAGAAATGGTAAGTCTTCCATGTAGATTCTTCATCTTTCCCAACTCACCGATGCTTGACCCATCATGCTTGCCAAGAATAAAGTTTGTTAATACTTTAAGATCTTTCAATTTCCCCATTCCTACCGGCATCTTTTTCAATCCCGTACCCCTGATATCAAGATGATGCATATTGATCAATCTTCCCATGTCTTCAGGCAACTCAACAAGCTCTTGACATTGATATAACTTTAATGTTCGCAAATTATACAATGTACACAAAGAACTTGGCAACCACTCAATAGAAGTTCTAGAGAGATCCAAATATCTCAAATGCTTCAATTTACCAATTTCTTCAGGCAACACAACAAGCTCTTGACATCCATATATTTTTAATGTTTGCAAATTATACAATGTACACAAAGAGCTTGGCAACCTCGTAATGTAAGTTTTAGAGAGATTCAGATATCTCAAATGCTTCAATTCACCAATTTCTTCAGGCAACTCATTGATATTTGTATACTGAGTCAAAGAAAGAATTCGTAAACATCTTGCTTTTACTACCAAAATTTTCATAAGCATGTTGGTAAGGATAGAACTTGACCATGGTGATGATACAAGAACTAGGAATGTTCTCAAACCTTTAGCTTCAGATAAGGTCTCAAACTTTTCACGCACATCATATTTCTTTTGGACACTGGATAAATGCCGAGTCGTTTTAGATATTTTACAAGAACGTTTATCGCCAATTTCCAGTCTGCAAAAAAATTCTCCAGACACAAATTTGGCCAAGTCATTAATGAAGTCATGCATGACAAAACAAGATTCATCCCCACTGTACTGTTGAAAAAATGACCTTGATGTTAAATTTGTGAAGTACTCTTTGCCTTGTTCCTCCATATCTCCATTTTCTTCAGAGTACACTAAAAGATCTTCAGCCATCCATAGTTGAATAAGTTCTTCCTTTTGGAACCTGTAATCCTTTGGGAAAATTGAGCAATATGCAAAGCAACGCTTCAAATGTGAGGGAAGATAATGATAACTCAATCGGAGTGCAGGAAGAATATCATCTGTTATCTTCCACAAACTGCTCTTCAATATTTTATCCCATTCCTCAGCATCTAATTTACACTGTAGAAGACCGCCAAGTGCTTTTGCTGCTAAAGGGAGGCCACTGCATTTTTTGAGAATTGCTTCACGAAAAACCTCCAGATCTGGATACCTGCTTGGGCTTGTATTAGCAAATGCATGTTCTGCAAATAACTCCCAACAATCCTTATCGGATAAGATATCAAGATGATAAGTTGGAATTGTCCTCACAAGGGCTGCAACATTATCACTACGGGTTGTAATAATAATCTTGCTGTTTTTTGCCCCAAATTTGAAAGGACTTCTCAGCTCTTCCCAGTCAACATAAGTCTCATTCCAGACATCATCTAAAACAAATAGAAACTTTTTCCCCAACAACTTCTCCTTGAGTTTAAGTTGAAGCTGATTTAGGTCCATACGATCATCACAATCAGAAGTGATCTGTTGAAGAATGGTTTTGGTAACCCTGAACGCATCAAATTCATCGGAAACACACACCCAAGCTTTAAGATCAAACCATCCGTCCACTCTCTTGTCATTATAGATCAATTGAGCAAGGGTTGTTTTGCCAACCCCACCCATACCCACAATTGGAATTACATCAATCTGGTTTCCACTTGCATACTCAGGATGCAAAAACTCCATTATTGCTTCTTTTTCATCAACTCTACCATAAACACCAGACTCATCCACCAAAGAAGTGGAAGGTGACCTTTGAAATAACTTTTCACCTCTACAATCTTTCAAACCCAGGATGTCTATTTGGGTGACTAGAGATTCTAGTCTCACAAGGATCTCTTCTATCTTAGATTCCATCCCCTTAATGAAAGGATTGAGAGAAGAGAAAAACTGACTAACCTTGGTTGAAGTGGTTTGATCTTGAGACTCTAGGCTGCTTCGAAGAGCTTCATAAGCAATCTCATCAAGGAGGTCCTCTGCATCATAAATAGCATCTTTGAGCTCAGAGAGCCAATCTTTCACATTCCGGTTGATAATCTGCTTGTCTTCAGCATCATCCAGCACTGCTTTGACGGACATCAGCAGCGGCTTCAGTTTCTTCTCCAAGACCTTTCCCAGTTTCTTGCCCCTAATGAAATCAATGACCTCACTAGAAGCCATCCTGTCGAATAGAACTTGGAGTGAAGCTGATAGAAAAGCTCCATCACCGACTAAGGAGCTTGACATTTTTTTTTTCTGGTAATAATCAAAGAAAATAAAAGATTGGGAGAAGATTATATGCGGAAATAATTGCAAACAATGAAATCAAGAGTGCATTTAACAAAAGGAAGCTCGATCAGATCAGTTCAGACATTTTAATGCAATTCTCTACAAATGATGGAATATAGTACTGCCAAAAAGTCTTCTGAAAGTGATGTTATAATGAGAAAATACATGCAAGTTGCAGTACAAGCCAACTTTTATTGCTAAGAGTTATAACATTGATTATAAAATATTATGTAATTTGAATATTGTTTTGTGATAAATTATGCCAATCGAATGTATACTTATTTTTTCGAGAAGAAAGAATACTATGGCTGTCCTGTTTTGTTTTATTTGAGAAGAAAAGAATTCTTTGGGTCATTTCATTATAATTCATCATGCATTATTTTTAACCAGGGCGGCAGAAAATGCTCAAAAGATGAGTGTGATGTTCATGAACTTCCAATGAATAAAACAATGCACATTAGGTGAATTTGATTGGATAATTAAACAATCTTTTTGAGAGATTTCCACGATCCTGTAAATCCAGGAATTGTTTTTGTTGACCAATTTACTTGTGTTCTTCTTCAGAACACTTCATTGATCGAAACCTCTCTGCTCTTGCTGCTCTGTTTCTTCCAAGTTCCAACAACTGCCTTTTCCAGTTCTATATTTGATTTTATTTTGTTTGTGATTAATTACAAAACATTTTTAACTAATTAAAGAACATTTTTAATTTATGTTATTCTTACTAATATAGAAGCCTTATTAAAGCAAGTTAACTAGTTAAGAGACAAAATTATGTAAGTTGGAAAAATAATAAAAAATGGTGTTGAGCACAGCATCATAAAGATGGTGTGGAGTAATCAGATTCTCCAGAAAGGGTTTTGACTTTTGAAGGGTTGACAAATTCCTGCCAATTAACTGGCTTTCTCAAAGACTAAATCATACTAAAAGGAGTCCCAAGTTCAACAGATATAAGAACATGCAGTTGCAAGATCAAATTCAAAACAATCCAAATAAATCATAAATTACACATACCAAGGTATAATCAAAGATTTCTCAAGTTGTTGAGGCTCAGCAATGACTCTATCAAACTGACTCTCACTGCAAATTTGCTGCAACTCAAACTGCCAATGGTGCATCACCCAATTCTTCCAATTGCCAGACTCCGAGTCGCCCTTCAAACCCATTGATTTTCTCATTAAAATCCAATCCATTTCTCTTCAAAGAAAACCCATCAAAGCTTGAACATGGGTTTTTCAAAATGAATATTGAAAAACAAGGAAAAGGGTCTCCTGCAAACCTGGAAATGGGAAAGGGAAAAGGTAGATTGGGGAAGATCTTTTAGATAGTGAACAGTAGTTTGTGGGATCCTATGTTTATTTTTTTTTCCCCAAAGTCTTAATAGCAATTTTACTTTGCATGTTCTTGTAGAGTTGTAGCAATGGGTAGAGTAATAAACATCGATATCAAATCATCAGCTTCTCTCTCTTTTTGCCTAACTAACAGTAGTTGTCTTTGGAAAGGCTTAATTAAACTAGCAGTAGAAAACAAAGGGAGCTTCTTAATTAAATTAGCCTTACATTGATGATCACCAAGATGGCATTATCGGGCAACGAAGCCAAAGTAAGAAGCTCAGATATTGCCTTGCAGCTAGCAATACAAAAGAGTATAGTGCTAACAGAGTTGAGTCTTTGTAAAAATGAACTTTAAGGGTCCAATTCCACAATCTTTGTTTAACTTAGTGAAAGAATATCGAAACACTTATTCTATATGATAATCACTTGAGTGGCACGGTCAATTTACCATTACTATGTCCAAAACAACTCATTAAGAGGACAACTCCCCCCAATATTCTACAATCTGAGTTCTATAATTGTACTTGACGTGTCAAACAATAATTTTAGCGGTGTGCTCCCACCATGCTTGAGCAATCTAAGTAGGTCACTCTCAGTGTTCAATCTACAAAGCAATAGCTTTGGCGGTGTGCCTCGAGATGTTTCAGAACTAGGAGAACAATACTAGTGTATCTAGTACCTTAATTTCTGAGGTTGTCACATCGTATCTAAAACAAACAACCTTTCCTCATCCAATCTTCCCACTGCCAAGTAACATGAAAGATGAATAAAGACACCAAGCATACTCCACATTTAATTTCTTATGCCTGAGATAGCAGAACAGCATCCAATAAACTTTCTTCCTCAGTGATGCATGAATGGCCTTCGAACATGATATGGAAAGCATGATATTGACCTAACTCAAATCTTTTCAACTCATGAATAGCTCTATATTCATTTAATAGTACCATTTTTCTTTTTCATATTGTACATAAAAACAATGAGTACTAAATGACTAGCTTAACTGAAAAGGCTTGCCTTGATTTGACCTGTTAACAGTCACATTTGCCAAAAAAATGGAGAATTTCTTTAAATTATAAATATTTCCAAGAAGCTGGCTGACTTCTATGGTAGCATATACTATTGAACATACAGGGGTACTTTAGTTTTTCCCTGTATTGACAGATTATCATGTAATTACTGCAGATTCATAGCTATATAGAAACTGAAAATGGTAAATAACATGTCATACATGCTGTGGCCAAAATGATTTAACATCTCATGTGCAAATAAATAATTAATTCAAAGATGGAACTTGATGTTCAACAGCAAATCTTCAAGGTGTAAATTAGATGATAAAGGAGTTTTGCATAAAGAAAAAGAAAAAAAAAGAAGCTCCACACCACAATGACAGCAACTTAAGAGATCCATTACAGAACTGCAAAATACTATTAAGTCTGACCTTAGTGTATCCTATCCATTAACCACCACTCTTCTGAATCATCATCCGAAGAACTTGCATCATCTGAATCATCCAGGGGCTCCTTCATTCTACATAAATTGCATCTTCTTGAGGGTCTTGCATTGCTGTTGTCTAGTAAGACTAGACTTTCCACAAAACCATCAACAGCAGGATACGCTAGAATTTCGTCAACTGACTTAACATCGCATCCCAGCAAATAAATAATTAATTCAAAGGTTGGAACTTGATATAGAAACTGAAAATGAAAATGGTAAATAACATGTCATACATGCTGGCCAAAATGATTTAACATCGCATGTGTGCAAATAAATAATTAATTCAAAGGTTGGAACTTGATATTCAACAGCAAATCTTCAAGGTGCAAATTAGATGATAAAAGGAGTCTTGCATAAAGAAGAAGAAAAAAAAAAAAGCTCCACACCACAGTGACAGCAATTAAGAGATCCATAACTAAACATAAACTTGATATCTAGAAGTGTTAACCTGTAGCTAGCCATTGGTGAATACATTACAGAACTGCAAAATACTACTAAGTCTGACCTTAGTGTATCTTATCTAGTAACCACCACTCGCCTAGCTCGCTCCTTGATTCATCCGCAGAACTTGCATCATCCGAATCATCATCAACAGATATTGCATCCAGGGGCTCCTTCTTCATTTGAATCACCATCTTGAGGGTCCTCATCACACACATTTACATCCCAGCAAGCATTGCCTTTGTCTAGTAAGACTAGACTCTCCACGTAACGATCAACAACAGGATACGCTGTTAGATAGTCAACTGATTGGATATTAAGTGATGGAATCGACCCGTTTTGGATATTAAGTGATGCAATCGACCCGTCTTTCGATGCCACAAATACTTCTTCTTCATTTCTGAAAAATAGCACTCTCCGCACCATTTTCGCTACATCCGTAAACACATTAGTCCATCATGACAGTGCTACTCCATACTCTTTCATCACCCATATACGAAGACCACGATCCCAAGTCGTTGCCGCAATAGATTGACCATATTTTAGAAGGTCTGTCCAACTTAGCTTCTCAGGATCATTGCTCAAACATTCTGGTAATGGTATCTCTCTAAAAACTTCTAAAGACACATCAAAAACCAAAATGAGATTTCTATCCTTGTCCCTAGCAAGCATATGCATCGCTCCGTTGACAAAGCAAGTAGCATATTTTCTTTCCATTTTACGACTCAAACCATACCTGGGAGCAATATGAGTTATATTCCTCCAACAATTAGCATTAAGTGAGTAAATTTCAACTTCAACCCCCTTGGGTTCTTTACTAAAATCGGATGGTTCATATAAATCAAACAACTCAACAAATCTTAGCAATTTATAATCATTTGTTTTGGAATCAAACCCAAAACCAGTAAAAGCTTGATGGGGACCATGAGAACTATATGTGACACCATGTTGAGGAATACGTACAATTTTGTCGATAATGGGATTCCACATAATAAAATTATAATTATAACCCGCCCCGATGAGATCATCATCAACTAAACAAACTAACCCATTAATGGAACCGGCAATTTCAAAACATTCGCTGAGCCTTGGCCTTCCAAACTCGTGGCTGGGGAAGTGAACCTGCATATATTCGTCGACATCTTTGCTGTCAAAACGTAGAGAATAGTGCTCTACAAGACTGTCCAAGGATAAGGAATATGAATGGGGTTCTTCTGCTTCTTTAACAGTGCAGAGTCTGAAGAGGAGGAGGTGGGTATTGGTAGAGTTGTTGAAAGAGATGTTTTTTTCAAGGTGGGTGGAAATAAAAGCTGGGGTTTTGATGAGAGAGTTCCACGACTTGCAAACGGCCGTGGATTTCACCAGGTCTTCTATTGGCAGCCTCACAAGGATTTCTATAAACAATTCTTGCGGTAAATTTAAATAATCAGACATTGTTGCTTTGTTTTTTCTGATTTTGGTTTCGATTTTAGAGGAGAGTAAAAGCAAAAAGGGAGAAGCAGAAAATGGAGAACAGTGCTTCAAAGTTCTAAGCCCTAAAAGAACCCTAATATTTAAATTTTAATAGTGTGTTTGGATTGAGGAGCCAGTAAGTAAGCAACAAGACGGGTATCGAAGGTTTTTTTGTTAGTGACCCATGTTTGGATTAAAATTAAATTTGGTCCATGGGTTTTAGAGGACCAATTTTAGTATTTGATCCTTATAAGTCCATATTTTTTGGTACTCCAAATTGGAGCACCAACAAGTACCAACAAAACTTTTATTTATAAAATGCTAGATGATTCCTCATGTTCCTTACTTTTCATATTTTAAACTATCCAAACAAGGATTGTTCATTCCCTTCATTTTCTTTAAAAACCCCTCATTTCCTGTCCTTTACACTAATCTCTCGAAAAATTTATCCAAACACATCCCTATGGACACATATCACTCTTCTAGATCTGCGCGTGCAAGTATGCTCAACTCCACTTACAGTGTTTTAAATTTAGTAAAAAGAACATGTTTTGGGTATAGGTCTATCTTCATATGCTAAAGCCCAATTTTTGGAATTCCATAAAATTTTTTCATTTGCAACAGCCCAATTCTTTTCAAGGCTCCAATTTCAATAAGGTCCACTATTCAATGGGTTTTGGGTTTCTGCTTCAAAACTTTTTACCTCAACAAAATAAATATTATTTATTTTTGACAGTAAAATAAATATTACTGTTTATAGACAAAAATATTTGTGTCATCAAAAGCAAAATAATGTAAGCTAAATTAGGCATGGGCAACTAAGGATTGATGCTACCATATAAAAACACTGAATTATCACCTAACTAAAAAGATTTGCCAAGAATGGGTTCATTTGAATAATTTCTTTAAATTTGGCCCTTACTTTTATCTGTAAAAACAATTAGAGTTGGAGATAAAGAAATAGAAATAGAAACGTTGTGCCCCAACAATGAATTTGTCTATATCCACAATAGTGAGCTTATATTAGGACAATTGGGGAAAAGCTACTTTATGTGAGTTTAGCTTTATTTATCAATTTTTAACCACATCTAAATGTAGTGCTTTCTGTCAATAATCCCTTTTTTTTTTTACTTTGTTATATTGTCAAATATGATTTTCTTTTTACTTGTTAGGATTTCCAATTGAGAGGTGCATTGGTAAATTTTGTAGATTAATTTAAGGATAATTATTTGACACACTGGTAGTGTAAAATTTGGACTCCACAAGCGGGTTGGAGAGTTGACACAGACGCATTTTTTTTAATTAATTTTGTTTTTAAAATTCAAAACTATACCCTAAAGTATACATGTCAATCCTTAGACCCCGCATGTGTAGTCTGCTAAACTCCACCGACAGTGTATGGTATAATTTTTCTTAATTTAATACTATTAATTATTAAAGTTGAGAGGTATCGGCTGCATCTAGCATTTTTATGGTGGGACATCATCTGTTGCTTGGAAATTTGATTAGGATTACCCAAATAAAAAAAATTAAAACAGAACTCTTAGGGATGGCAGTGTTGCGGTTTTTAACGGATATCCGACCCGTTTAAAACCGTTTTGAAATGAAGCATGCAGAACTTACTTCAAGTTAAATGTGAAGGCCGGTAGTATATAGACTACTTGAACTTCTGATGGCGCGTAATCTTTGACAGAAAACAAAAGCAAACTTAACTAACCAGAAATAAATTTGAATGCAGAAGGAAATTAACTAGAATTACTCTACTCAAACCTCCAGCAATTTCTCAGAAGTAATTATATGAAATTTGTTCTGATTGAAATGTTGCATAAATGATTTAGCATAGTTGGTATAGCCTATTCAACTTCAACACTAGAATGAAATTTTCTCAAAATGGAACTTCCAAATAATAAAAATAAGAATTAGTTAGTTGGAGGAGTTGCCTGCATTTAATTTTTTGTAGGTCCTTGAGAAGAGCCACGGAAGAACATATAATCAGATAGTCTCTGTTAAGAATGTGGTGAAATACTTTTAATTGGCTATTAAGAATTTGACGCGAACTGATGCTAAACAAAGTAATTGGATAATGTTGTTGCAGCTATTCTTCATTTTTTCCTGTCAGGTACTCTACTTCCTGCTTTTAACTCTACTGCAATCTCTTTAGTGCCTAAAGTTCCTAGTCCTAGGTACATTATTGAGTTTAGGCCCATTGCTTGTTGCACTATAATCTATCGTTGCATCACCGAGATATTGGCCAATAGGATGAAGAAATGCTTGCCTTTTCTTATTGCTGAAAATCAATGTGCTTTCATTGAAGGTAGAAAGCTTGTGGATAATGTACTAATGGCACAAGAGTTAACATGTGGTTATAATAGAAACTATATATCTCCTAGGTGTGCACTTAAGATTGATCTGCGGAAGGCTTTTGATTCAGTGGATTGGGATTTTCTTGTCAATATTCTAAAAGCTCATAAGTTTCCTAAGATGTTTATAGCTTGGCTCACTGCTTGTTTTACTTCTCCTAAGTTTTCTATTTCCTTAAATGGTGGATTATTTGGTTATTTTTCTGGGACTCGAGGAGTTAGACAAGGAGACCTCATCTCTCCTTATCTATTTGTTCTAGCTATGAATGTATTATCTAGGTTGCTTGACTTTGGTGTTCATCATGGAGTTTTTTCTTTTCATCCAAACTGTAAAAGGATCAACCTCACTCATCTCTGTTTTGCTGATGACTTTCTAATTTTTACTAAAGGTAGTTCAGATTCTGTCTCTGGTGTCAAGAATTTGCTTGACCTCTTTTACAACTTTTCTGGTCTTCAATTGAACTGTGAGAAGAGTGAATTATTTACTGTTGGGGTTTCAGATGATGTTCTTCATGATATGGTTCTGGTTTCTGGATTTAAAGGTTGGTAAATTGCCTGTCAGATATTTGGGTCTTCCCTTGGTTTCTAAAAGATTATCTGATCGAGATTGTGAAGCTTTGTATTGAGAAAGTAAAGAGTCGGATCACACATTGGACTGTCAAGCATCTTTCTTTTGCTGGGAGGCTTCAACTGGTACAGTCAGTGCTATTCAGTATACAAAATTTTTGGTGCCAGAGCTTTCTTCTTCCAAGCTCTGTGATCAAAAGGCTGAATCAATTATGCTCTTCTTTTTTCTGGAAAGGAAATGATGGTGGTTCTCATGGTGCTAGGGTGAGTTGGGATTGGATTTGTCATCCCAAATCTGAAGGAGGATTAGGTTTAAAGAATTTGGTAGTGTGGAACAAAGCTTGTGTTTTAAAGCACCTTTGGCGAATTTATATGAAGGCAGGCTCATTATGGATTGCTTGGATCTATAATTATGTGCTTCATGGAGACAATATCATGACAATACAAAGCCTGCAAAGATTCAGTTGAAACATTAAGAAGGTGCTTAAACTTCGAGATTTAGCTATGCAGTTTATTCTAAACAATGGAGATTGGAATTTTCCTACTGGTACATTTCTAACTTCAGCTGTTTATGATGCTTTGAGGCATAAGAACTCAAAAGTGGCTTGGCAAAGATTACTTTGGTACTCATATAATCTGCCGAAGCATTCTGTGGTGACATGGATGGCTATTCTTGACAGACTTCCAACTAAGGATAGGCTCATTAGCTGGCATATTCAAGTTGATTCTCCTAATTGTGTTCTATGTGGATTGTGTCCTGAGTCAAGAGATCATATCTTTTTCTCTTGTGATTACTCTAAGTTGTTGTGGAAGCGTATTTTGTTAACTTGCAGACTTACAAGAGCTGTGAAAGATTGGCATGGTGAGTTGCATTGGGCTATTTCTCGCATTAAAGGCAAGTCTTTGCTTTCCTTGATCTTGAAACTTGCTTGGAATGCTTTCTGCTATATTGTTTGGTGTGAGAGAAATGCTAGAATTTTTCGAGGGCAAATGCAAACTGTTGATCAAGCCTTTTATGTTATTCGTGATGTCATTAGATATAGGCTCAATGGTTTTTGTAATGTTGCTAAGGACCCCGTTAATTTGTTTCTTTGTAATAGTTGGGGTCTCAAGTTGAACTGGTAGTTGCTTTGCAACTTTGTCATTGTATTGGGTGATTTGAGGCAGTTCTTTTTCCTGCCTTCTGGATGAATACACATTTATCCAAAAAAACAAGTAATTAGACATGAAATAAACCCATAGAAAGCATAGAGTTACCTCGCCTTGATCTTCATGAGTTATGGGGATCACCGAAGTCCAAATCTATACACTATATATAAAAGTACCAATGAGGGGAAACTTTATGTTTTCCGATTGTACCCTTATTTTAAAAATATATTTCCAATTGTACCCTTTTTTTTAAAACATATTTCTAAATTGTCATTACTAAATAATCTATATACTATATATTATTTTTAACTACATAGGAAATTACTAAAATGCCAAATTGAGGATTAATGTGGTGCCTCCTTTTGGCCATTTTTGGTCTTTTCACACTTTTCGGGTGACTAAAAAGCCTATCTATGAGTTTCACTCATTCATTTTCCTTCTATCCTTTTTCGTAATTACACATTTCCATTCCTTAATTGTTTTTAATTAATATTTAAGGCTTTTAATTAATTGCTTCTAAACCCTAAACCCTTAATTACTTTTAATTAATGTTTCTCTCACTGTTTTCTTTTTCCTCTCACCAACTCAGTTATTGCGTCCTTTCAACTCCTCGGTGCTTTTCGGGTGACTAAAAAGCCCCTCTATGAGTTTCCCTCATTCCTTTTCCTTCTATCATTTTTCGTAATTACACATTTCCCTTCCTTAATTATTTTTAATTAATGTTTAAGCCTTTTAATTAATTCCTTCTAAACCCTAAACCCTTAATTACTTTTAATTAATGTTTCTCTCACTGTTTTCTTTTTTCCTCTCACCAACTCAGTTGTTGCTTCCTTTCAACTCCTCGGTGCTGATCAATCTTGAGGTTTGCCAAAAATCAAACCATTCCCTCACTCCCCTCTATTTTCACCTTCATATTTCTTTCCTCTTTCTTCTCCGTCTCCATCCCTTCAACATGGACCGTTCAATATTTTTCCTCTTCTGAATTAAAATCACCCTTTGTTCAATATGAATATTATTATCCAATTAACAACATATTTTATTACCTCTTTGCACTTCCTATTACTTACAAATAAAAACATATTCTTGACCTTCTTGATTTTGCATGTCTAAAAAGTTAACTTACAAAGATTTATGCCAGAGACATAATTAATACTAATCCATTTAAATTGCATTTTTACTGCAACCTTATATAATTCAATCAATTAATCAATCAAGCACCACTCTAGAACAAAAGATGTTCTTGGCCCTTATATATATATACTATATATTATTTTTGTCCCTTATGGAAATTACTAACAAGCCCTTTCAACTTTTAATCCGGTGTCACCTTATCGCCCCATTTTGGTAATTTCTCAAATATAACATATTAATTTAAAGCCCCTCCTTAATCATCCATTATACTATATCTAATTAATAGCTAATTAATATATATATATATATATTTTGAATTAATATCTAATTAATAGTTAATTAATAATGAATAAATTCAATATGATTGATTAAAAGGGAATAATAGCTAATTTATACCTAATTATTCCCCTTCATCCTCATTTTTTTGATTACACAAGAAGATTAGAAAAGAAAAATTATTAAAAGGGAATTATGCTTCTCAATATTCAAGCCTACTGATGACATTAGCCTACATATCTATTATTCCCCTTCATCCTCATTTTTTTTATTAGACAAGAAGATTATAAAAAAGATGATTAAAAGGAAAAATGATACAATCGTTTTTCCTACTCAACTTTCATTCATTTTAAGTGTTGAATGATATTTTATTTTAAGTAAATAATTACAATCATTCCATTACATATACAATTTGATAACAACTATCATTCTTATCTTTGGACTTTTATATGACCATCATATAGAAAAGACCAACAAAACCATATTGGATTCAAGGATTGAATGATATTTTATTTTAAGTAAATAATTAATAATCATTCCATTACATATACAATTTGATGGCTAAAACTATTCAAATTTATAATTAACCTATCAAAGACTTAAAATCCAATAGTTCTTTGGATACTCAGAGTCATAAGATCATTAGAGGTAGCCGTAGAATACCATACCATATTTGATAAGAACCACCATTCTTATCATTGGACTTTTATATAACCATCATTCTAATTGTTTTACTGATTTCCAAATGCCAAAAGAGCAAGAGCTAAAAATAGGACATGATTGTCGAATGAAGTAAGACTAGATAAGAAAGAAATTGTATTTATGTATTAAATATAGAAAAGACCAACAAAACAATATTTGATTCAAGGATGAATTGCACAGAGAGCAAAAAAATAAAACAATAAAATAAAAAGACGCCCGACGCGCTAGCGCGGGCTACCCATCTCGTTTTAATTATTCCCATTATTTTTTTAATCATAAATTATTCCATTATTAATTATTAGATTATATAATACATATATTAAATTATAAGAAAGTCAATTTGCCTTTTCATTTCCAACATCCTATTTAATTTTGCCTTTTGTCTTTGCTTCCATTTTCCAATCATTGTATTTAATTTTGCTTTTTGTCTTTGTCTTCAACGTCCTATTTGGGCTTAGATAATCTGAAGCAAATGTGCAATGGGTTTTTGCTTTGGATGGTCCAATTTCTCATTCCTATATGACCTTTTTTTGGTCCATTTTAGTGGGCAATTAGTTTGAATATTCAGATCCTATATCTTCTTAGGCCATGACTTTATATATATAATAAAAGTACGAATAAGGGGAAACTTTACGTTTTCCTATTGTACCATTTATTTTTTCAAATATATTTCTAAATTGCCATTATTTGTAAATTTCTACAAATAATGGGAAACTTTATGTTTTCCGATTGCACCATTTTTTCCAAACTAGTTTTAGCTTTCACGTGTGTTGCACGTGACCCAACGTGTTTAAATGAAATATTCAACATCTCTATTAAATTATGATAATTACACTTTTTTTTATGATGCCATTATGAAATTTTGATAACCTTTCTATGAAATTTTAATAATGATGCTATGGAATTTCGAGAACCATTTTATAAATTTTTTTTAACCTTATGAAATTTCGTTAACCTCCCTAAGGAATTTTGAAGACCTCAATATGGAATTTTGATAACTTGCCAATGAAATTTCGATAACCAACACTATGAGATGTTGATAACCTCCATATGATATATTGATAACCACATTATGAAAATTTAAAAACCTCCACATGAATTGTTAGTAATCACACTCTGAAATTTTGATAATCACACTATGAAATTGTGATAACCTCACTATGAAATTTTGATAAATCGTCATATGAAATTTTGATAAACCTCCCTATAAAATTTTGATAACTTTCTTATGAAATCTTGATAACTTTAAATTTTGATAACCTCCCTATGAGTTTTTGATAACCTCATTATGAAATTTTGTTAATCTCCCTACGAAATTTTGATCTACATACTATGAAATTTTGATAACCATCTTATGAAAATTTGAAACCTAAACTATGAAATTTTAATATCCTCCCTGAAATTTTGATTACTTCATAATAAAAGTTTAATAACTTTCCTAATTTGGTAATCATACTATGAAATTTTGATAACCTCCCCAAAAATACCACTATGAAATTTTTGTAATCACATTTTGAAAATTTGATAACCTCTTCATAAAATTTTGTTGACCCCTCTATGAGATTCTGATAGTCACATAATGTAATTTTGATAACCTCGCTTTTGAAATTTTGATAACAATACTATGAAATTTTGATAATCATCCTATAAATTTTGATAATCTGATCTCTATGAAATTTCGATAATCACTTTATGAGATTTGATAACCTTCTATCAAATTTTGGTACTCCTTATGAAATTGAGACTTTTATAACATTCATATGAAATTTTGATAACATTCCCATGAAATATTAGTAACCTCCTAATGAAATTTTGTTAACCACACTATGAAATTCTTATAACGTCGCTATGACATTTTGATAATCTCTTTGATAACCTTTCTATAAAATTGTGATAATTAACCACCCTATGAAATTTCAATAACCAACCTAAGAAATTTTAATAACATGATCCTATGAAATTTTAGTAACCAGACTATAAAATTTTGATAACTTCCATATGAAATTTTGGTAACCACACTATGGAAATTTGATAACCTCCTCATGAAATTATAATAACCATCTTATGAAATTTTGATAACCACATAGAGACAAAAAAATCAAAATCATAGTATCACCTACTCTTCTAACTCAACAATTTCCAATTGAAAAAAGTGAATGCCGCAAAATATTATATAACGAAGATATGGAGTTTCACTAACAATAGTATTCTATGTGTTAGTGTTAGTGTTAGTTTAATCTTTTTATTGACATTTACAAATTGAAATTAAAAGTAAAATATTAAATTCAAAAAATAATAGTAAAGGAAATTTGCATGTTCATCAACTAAAATCAATTTGACAAACTTATAATTCGGTCTAAATTGAAATTTTTAATTAATTTTCAAATAATAAAATTATACTAAATTTTAATAATGAAAATTTAGAAATGTATTTGGAAAAAAGGGTGCAATCGAAAAACATAAAAATTCCTATTATTCGTAGAAATTTGCATGTTCATCAATGAAAATAAATTTTACAAAGCTTATAATTCGGTCTAAATTGAAATTTTATAATTAATTTTTAAACAATAAATTTTAATAATGTCAATTTAGAAATATATTTGAAAAAAGTATACAATCGGAAAACATAAAGTTTTCCATTATTCGTACTTTTATATATAATATAGATAGCTTTGAAGAAACTATTGATTTTGTCTCATTTCGTCCCATTAGACTCGTTTGAGTCTATGAAGTCCAAATTGCAAAACCAAATGACTTGAAGTCTAAATCTGATATTCTTAAACCCAATTCATTAATATGGAAGCCCAAATAAGGAGTTCAATTTCAATCAGTAATTATGATGCAATAATGATTCAACCATGATGCATCATTGTTAAATCCCATTGAAAGGAGAACTTCACAAGATGATTTTTGGAAGAAAATTTATAACTTTTGATCCAAAGCTCAGAAAAATGCAAATGAGGTACCGTTGGAAAGAGGATTTCAAGATCTACAACTTTTATATTTATCTCGAGACCTAATTCTGCCGTTTCGGTGGATGATTTTGCCCTTGTAATTTCTGGACATAACTGATCTTCTTCTAAATCAACTTGGAGAATGTTTTGGACGAAAATTCAGATGCTAAAGATGATGTGGGGCATCCCTATTGGCCACATTGGATCCTACTTAATGAGGATAATATAAATTTATATTATTTTAATAGTAAAATAATTAAATTATTATTTAATAATGGCAATTTAGAAATATATTTGAAAAATAGGAAAATGTAAAGTTTTCCCTTATTCGTACTTTTATATATAGTATATATATAGTATATATAGTATATATAGCCATGACCTAATAAGATATAGGATCTGAATATTCAAATTAATTGTCCACCAAAATGGATCAAAAAGAGGCCCTATAGGAATGAAAAATTGGATCATCCAAAGCAAAAATCCATTGCACATTTGCTTCAGATTATCTAAGCCCAAATAGGACGCTGGAGACAAAGACAAGAAGCAAAATTAAATACAACAATTGGAAACAAAGACAAAAGGTAAAATTAAATAGGACGTTGGAAACAAAAAGGCAAATTGACTTTCTTATAGTTTAATATACGTATTATATAATCTAATAATTAATAATGGAAGAATTTATTATTAAAAAAATAATGGAATAATTAAAATATTATTTAGTAATGGAAATTTAGAAATATGTTTTAAAAAAAGGGTACAATTGAAAATATGTTTTAAAAATAAGGGTACAATCTGAAAACATAAAGTTTCCCTAATAATTAATAATGGAATAATTTATGATTAAAAAATAATGGAATAATTAAAATATTATTTAGTAGTGGCAATTTAGAAATATGTTTTAAAAAAGGGTACAATTGGAAATATGTTTTAAAAATAAGGGTACAATCGGAAAACATAAAGTTTCCCCTTATTCGTACTTTTATATATAGTATAGATATATTTCTAAATTTCCATTATTAAAATTTAGTATAATTTTATTATTTAAAAATTAATTAAAAATTCCAATTTAGACCGAATTATAAGTTTGTCAAATTGATTTTAGTCGATGAACATGCAAATTTCCTTTACTATTATTTTTTGAATTTAATATTTTACTTTTAATTTCAATTTTTAAATGTCAATAAAAATATTAAACTAACACTAAACGTACAATAATATTGTTAGTGAAGCTCCATCTCTTTGTTATATAATGTTTTGCCGCATTCACTAATTTGTTCAATTGGAAATTGTTGAATTAAAAGAGTAGGTGATATTATGATTTTGATTTTCTTGTCTCTATGTGGTTATCAAAATTTCATAAGATGGTTATTATAATTTCATGAGGAGGTTATCAAAATTTCATAGTGTGGTTACCAAAATTTCATATGGAAGTTATCAAAATTTCATAGTGTGGTTACCAAAATTTCGTAGGATCAGGTTATTAAAATTTCTTAGGTTGGTTATTGAAATTTCATAGGGTGGTTAATTATCACAATTTTATAGAAAGGTTATCAAAGAGATTATCAAAATGTCAGGTTATAAGAATTTCATATTGTGGTTAACAAAATTTCATTAGGAAATTATCAAAATTTTAAGGTGTGGTTATCAAAATTTGATATGAAGGTTATAAAAGTCTCAATCTCATAAGGAGTACCAAAATTTAATAGAAGGTTATCAAATCTCATAGAGTGATTATCGAAATTTCATAGAGATCGGATTATCAAAATTTATTAAGAAGATTATCAAAATTTCATAGTGTTGTTATCAAAATTTTAAAGTGAGATTATCAAAATTACATAATATGATTATCATAATTTCATAGAGGGGTCAAAAAAATTTTATAAAGAGGTTATCAAAATTTCATAAAGAGGTTATCAAAATTTCAAAATGATGTTATAAAAAAATCATAGGGATGTTATCAAAATTTGTAATTATCAAGATTTCATAAGAAAGTTATCAAAATTTTATAGGGAGGTTTATCAAAATTTTATAGGAAGATTTATCAAAATTTCATAGCGAGGTTATCACAATTTCATAGTGTGAGTATCAAAATTTCAGAGTGTGATAACTAACAATTCATACGAAGGTTTTTAAATTTTCATAACGTGGTTATCAATATATCATATTGAAGGTTATCAACATCTCATAGTGTTGGTTATCAAAATGTCATTGGGAAGTTATCAAAATTTCATATTGAGGTCTTCAAAATTCCTTAGGAAGGTTAACAAAATTTCATAAGAAGGTTAAAAAAAATTATAAAAGGGTTCTCGAAATTCTATAGCATCGTTATTAAAATTTTATAGGAAGGTTATCAAAATTTCATAATGGTATCATAAAAAATAGTGTAATTATCATAATTTAATAAAGATGTTATTATAATTTCATATGAATATTTCATTTAAATACGTTGGGCCACGTAAAAGCTAAAACTAATTCTTATAAAACATCTCAATAAGATAACAAAAACTGTATTAAAAGAACTAAGGAATTCAGAGTGATCTTTTGAGAAGGAAAATGACTACTGAAAATCAAAGTGATATATCATCAATGAAAACTTATAAATAGGAGGAACAATTACCTCTCCACGTCTAATTTATTTCATCACAAGGCTGTCATTTCCAATAAAATATGTGAAGAAATTGAGTGAAACCCCATCCACAAACAAGGAACAATTTCTTAATCTTCTGCAAACAAAAGCATTGTTTGTGATTAACTGAAGTGCAAGAACATCCTAGAGAAGTAAATGACTTACATTTAATCCCAGATTTCAGAGTTCAGAACACTTCGAATTGTTATTTTTTCGCGAATTTAGGAAACAAAATAGACCGACATTTTCTCCTTTCTGATACAATTAGTACCAACGCTGGTATGGCACTTAAACGATGCCTATATATTTGCATCCCATTTCAGCAAATAACAGCATGTATGCCAGGAAGAATATAATTATTTGTAAATTTATTGTAAATTAAACATTTGCAAGGAAAAACATATTTAAATTACATGTGAACTGCCAAGTACTTGTGAACTTGGAAGACTTCAGTCAAAAGTTTACAATAACTTAACCGCAAAAATGGAAATATAAATTAAATTTGTAAACTCCTTAGATATCCTTTTCCATCATTCACGGATATGAAGTGTGAAAATTGTAGCATTATCCTCTATGCTGCTTTGGCAAATCTATAATTTGTGATGGAAGAATGAAGAACTTATTGCAAACACATTCAACTGCTTTCTGAAGCCGGTAGTGGACTTCGTGGTGCATTTATTAATCTTGAAAAAAGCCTCCAAAACTGAATAGATTCAGATACAGAAAAATTAACTAAGCAGCAATAATCAACTCAAATGCAACAATTTCACATAACAAATTACACGAATTAAGTGATGAGGCATACCTCAAATAGTAACTGGCAGCCTGCAACTTGATGATCACTAGTTGCAGGACTCATTTTATCCCAGAAAGCAGAATTCAGCTCCTCGTTTTATGGAAATGCAAGAAGTTTCAGCACTGACTAAAAGAAACATCACCTTTTTGGTGCCTTATAACATCATTAGAGCAATCACAAAAGTTCTTATTAGAATTACAAATTTTGTTTTAATTGTAACAGCAGTGCAGAACGACTTCACCTATAGTACGCATAGCATGTTGAACTTCAAACAGATACAAAAATTCCAGAAAAGAACAGATAATTATAATTACATAGTAACCAGTATTTGATTTAGCAGGTCCTTTTATGCAGGAACTGGAGAAAAATATACTGGATAAAATATACATTAAGAATAAGGTAAAATACTTTTAATTGGCTATCGAGAATTCAAAGACATCCTATAATAAACAAGTAATGAGACACCAAACAGATATGAGACATGAAAACGTGTACAACGAAAAAGCATAATTTTATAGAACAAACCCACCAAAAGCATAGAGTTACCTTGCCTTCATCAAGTTTCGTGAGTTATGGGGGATCTTCAAAGTCCAAACTCTTTAATACGTCTCCATAGCTTGAAAAACGCTTAAAGGATAACAGAAACTAAATCAAGACAAATATGGAATCCAAAGTGCAAGATCATTTAAGAGAAGCAAACACTTGCACTTCACAGAGTTTAGAGTTCAGAACACTTTAAAAATTATATTTTCAAAATAAAAAGTTCACAGTAATTTGAGGAAACAGACATGGCAAATGAGACAGATAAAGATGATCTCATAACCAACACAAACAAATAAGGAGTGCAGAAGAGTACCATAGAGAATTAGGGACTTCCTCACCTTATCCTAGGCATGTCACAGAAGTAGTTCCTTGAGTTGGGAGTACTTTAATCTCTAATTATTCTCAAGTATTTTAATTTTCTGGAGACTGCAAAGCAATCCCTGGGAGGAAATGAATCAAATTCAACCAACCACAATTTATGGATTGCTGCAAGTGGAAGCTGTACATCGATCGCAATCTATCCACCATCACTATTCAGAAAGGACCCTCTTTTCCTACATGGATTGAAGCCATAGACAATCGGAAATATACAATTGGCGAAGAGAGGTGAGGTGTTGAAAGCCCTTAGAGAAGAGGGCAGCAGATTAACAAGCCTGGTCAACAAATTTAACATCAAAATTAATTATCAAAAAGATTCTTCTTGTAAAATGATTTTTTTTCCGCTGAAAAAAACAAAAATAGACAAAAAAAAAATCACCGCTAAAAATAAATGAATAAAATAAATAAATTGATGAGATGAGAAGCAAAAACCACACAAAGCAGAGAGAGGTGAATAATACAAGTAATGAATAAAAACGAAGTTTGAAATTAAAAAAAAAAAAAAAGAAATAATACCGTTGCTATATAATGAGTTCTTCCCCAATCCAAATAACAGGGATGTGAGAAATGTTGGGCCAAAGTTTGCCTTTCTCCTTTTCACAATTTTCTCTCAGCTTTGGACATCCCTTAATGTACAATTCAGAAAGAGAGGAAAGGACCCTCTTTTCCGGCATTGATTGGAGCCTCCGACAACTCTCAATGCCCAATTGACGAAGAGAGGTGAGGTGTTGAAAGCCCTTGGAGTCCAAACACTTTAGATTTGGAAATTCCCGTATAGAAAGTTCAGTAAGAGAAGAGGGCAGAAGATGTTCATCTGGAAAACTCTCTATCCCTTCTCCACCACCAAGGATAGTGAAGGATGTAAGAGAAGGGAGTGAATGCAAGGACCATTCCTTATCTCTATCTTTCCTCATCATCCCCTCTATTAGTTTATCACATCCTCCAAAAATCCAAAGACTTTTTAATTTGGAGGGTAAACCCTCTTTTGGGAATCCCTCTATTTTTGGACATCCACTTATCCACAAAACTTCAAGGGATGGGAAGAGGGAGTGCATTTGCTCAGGCAATGCCTTTATATTTTCACAATTGGAAAAATGAAGTGATGTCAAATTGGGGGCACTGAATCCCTCTAATTGGTCAAAACATATAAAATTACTACAATTAGAGATATTCAAAGAATTGAGACGACATGAGAGGGGAGCAGGAGCATTCTCTTCCTCTAATGCACCAATAATCCACTTCAACTCTTCACATCTATACATACTAAGACTATTTAGCAGAGGGAATGATCCTAATGGGAAAGATTCCACCCCATTACACCTGCTATTTCTTATATCCAAGGATTCAAGGGATGTATACATGAGGATTTTGGAATCATCCAACACATTACTCTCTTCAATCCTCAATTTTTTCAGCTTCATAGCCAAACTACTACCTTCTGGAAGGGATCTCAGCTCACGACAATTCTTGATACTCAACTTCTCAACACTAGTGCAAGGTTTCAACATCCGCTCCAATATGGAATCATTGATTCTCAAATATGCAATCTCCAACTCTCGAAGCCCACATGACAAGGCCTCCATTTGCAATGCATCACATCCCACTAGCTTCACTTCTTCAATGCTTGGTCCCCTTGGAAGTAAGCCTTCAAGCTTTTTAGATCCTTTAATCTCAAGTTTCCTTAAACAAGGGAGGTGCGTGGGCAAACTGATCTTGGTTAACTTGGGACAATCTACTATGACCAGATCTCGCAGATTAGAGAAAGCTTCATCCTTGAAACAATTCCGTTCTTCCCATTCTGACATATTCACAAATCTTAGAACTTCAAGACATCCAAATGGTTTACTCAAAACATCACCATTATTACCATAAAACTCATCCCCCACCCTAACTATATTAGTACACCCCTTAATACAAAGATATTTCAGAGATGATAATTGGCCAAGTGGGGGCATGAAGATGCAATTTTCACATCTATATAATTCCAAAGATGCTATATTTGAGAAGGAAGAATGCCCCACCCATTCTGCAAATTTGGTGCCTTTATATGACACTATGACAAGATGTTCTAAGTTTGTATGAGGCTCCAATTGTTCAAGAACTTCTCTATCTCGCTTTGAATCATCATCAACATTCTCATCTTTACTCCATATCAACTCCAACTCCTTGAGGCCCGCCTTATTCTTCAATTTCACATCTTTGGCATCGTCTGCACAAACAACATTCTGCAAATTTGAAATGCCAAGTCTTCCTTGTAGATGCTTCATCTTTCCCAACTCACTCATGCTTGACCCATCATCATGCTTGCCAAGAACAAAGTTTGTTAATACTTTAAGATCTTTCATTGCTCCCATTCCTGCCGGCATCTTTTTTAATCTCGTACCCCTGATATCAAGATGATGCATATTGATCAATCTTCCCATGTCTTAGGCAACTCAACAAGCTCTTGACATTGATATAATTTTAATGTTAGCAAATTATACAGTGTACACAAAGAGCTTGGCAACCTCTTAATGGAAGTTATAGAGAGATCCAAATATGTCAAATGCTTCAGTTTACCAATTTCTTCCGGCAACTCAACAAGCTCTCCACATCCATATAATTTTATTGTTTGCAAATTATACAATGTACACAAAGAGCTTGGCAACCTCTTAATGGAAGTTCTAGAGAGATCCAAATATCTCAAATGCTTCATTTCACCAATTTCTTCAGGCAACTCATTGATATTTCGATATCGAGTCAAAGAAAGAACTCGTAAGCATCTTGATTTTACTACCAAATCTTCCATTAGCTTGTTGGTAAGGAAAGAACTAGACCACCCTGGTGATGATGAGTGATGATGACACAAGAACTAGTAATGTTCGCAAGCCTTTAGCTTCAAATAAGGTCTCAAACTTTTCGCGCACATCATATCTCTCTTGAACACTGGATAAATGACGAGTCCTTTTAAATATTTTACAGGAACGTCTATCACCAACTTCCAATCTGCAAAAGAATTCTCCAGACACAAATTTGGCCAAGTCATTAATGAGGTCATGCATGACAAAACAGGATTCATCCCCACTGTCCTGTTGAAAAAAGGACCTTGATGTTAAATCTGTGAAGTAGTCATTGCCTTGTTCCTCCATATCAACATCTTCTTCAGAGTACACTAGAAGATCTTCAGCAATCCATAGTCGAATAACTTCTTCCTTTTGAAACTTATAATCCTTTGGGAAAATTGAGCAATAAGCAAAGCAACGCTTTAGATGTGAGGGAAGATAATGATAACTCAATCGGAGTGCCGGAAGAATATCACCTGTTATCTTCCATAAACTGCTCTTCAATATCTTATCCCATTCCTCGGCATCTAATTTACATCGTAGAAGACCGCCAAGTGCTTTTGCTGCTAAAGGGAGGCCACTGCATTTTCCGACAATAGCATCACGAAGGACCTCCAGATTTGGATACGTGCTTGGCCTTGTATTGCCAAATGCATGTTGTGAAAATAACTCCCAACAATCCTTGTCGGATAAGATGTCAAGATGATAATTAGTTGGAACAGTCCTCACAGTGGCTGCGACTTTATCACTACGGGTTGTAATAATAATCTTGCTGGTTTTTGCCCCAAAATTTAAAGGACGTCTCAGCTCAACCCAGTCAACGTATCGCTCGTTCCAAACATCATCTAAAATAATCAAAAACTTCTTTCCCAACAACTCCTCCTCGAGTTTAAGTTGAAGCTGATTTAGGTCCAGACGGTCATCACAATCAGAAGTGATCTGTTGAAGAATGGTTTCGGTTACCCTGAAAGCATCAAATTCATCTGAAACACACACCCAAGCTTTGAGGTCAAACCATTCCTCCACTCTCTGGTCATTGTAAACCAATTGAGCAAGTGTGGTTTTACCAACCCCTGGCATACCCACAATTGGAATCACATCGATCTGGTTTGCACTCGCATACTCAGGGCACAAAAACTCCATTATTGCTTCTTTTTCATCAACTCTACCGTAAACACCAGATTCATCCACTAAAGAAGTGGCAGGTGGCCTTTGAAATGACTTTTCTCCTCTACAGTCCTTCAAACCCAGGATGTCTTTTTGGGTGAGTAGAGAATCCAGCCTCTCAAGGATCTCCTCTAGCTTTGATTCCATGATCCCCTTATTGAAAGGATTGAAAGAAGAGAAGAATCTACTAACCTTGGCTGAAGCGGTTTGATCCTCAGATTCCAGGCTGCATCGAAGAGCTTCATATGCAATCTCGTCGAGGAGGTCCTCTGCATCATAAACAGCATCTTTGAGCTCAGACAGCCACTCTTTCACATTCTGGTTCGTAATCTGCTTGTCTTCAGCATCATCTATCACTGCTTTTACAGACATCAAAGCTGGCTTCAGTTTCATCTTCAAAACATTCTCAAGTTTCTTGCCCCTAATGAAATCGATGACCTCACGAGAAGTCATCCTGTCGAACAGAACTTGGAGTGTAGCAGAGAGAAAAGCTCCACCAACTAATTCACCCGCCATGGCTGCTTTTTGGTTATGTTTTGGGTGGTAATTAAAGGAAAGAAAGATCTAAAGAGATTCAAATGGAAGTGATAGAGCAAACAGTTAAAATTAAGAGTGGGTTTACACTTTACAGAAAGGGAAGCTCAATATGTTCTGTTTCAATCCAGACTTTGTGTGCAATTAAAGACTTTAAGTTGTTGAAGGCCTTGCATCAGCATTAATTAATTGATTGATTCATCTTTATAATGGAAAAAACACTGTAGATGCTTTGATTTTTCTTTTGAAAGCAATGGACGATACATCAACTTTTTCAGACTTAGGACCATGCTTTGATTTTTATTACAAGGAAGTTTCTTGGTACATGCATTTGTAATAAAACTTAGTTCAGGAGAGCCCTTTTCTTTAAAAATGCAAAAAGGGTTACCAATGATTACTAGTACATTTTTCATGTAATCCAACTAATTATGAAGAACAGAAGAGGAAAAGGTAAAAGTTATTTAAAATTCTATATTTTATTTATCTTCTTCATTTTTCATAATGTTAATCTCATATGAAACAACACATCAAAACTTGAAAAATAGGGATACAAAATTCCAAAGTTGAATCAAAATTTGGAAATGTATATATAGAAGCAACAAACAACACAACATAGACTTTGACTACTTAATCAAGGCAATTCTAGAAAGCTAAATTCGAAAAAAAGAGAGGGGCTAAAAAAAATCAGCAGAAAACTTTCAGCTTGTCAAACTCTCAACAATCTCAGAAAGTGCCGAGTATGTTCCGAAGGCTGATGAAACAACTCCCACTGCAATAATTATAATACAGAATGTAGCCTACAGAAACAGGGGAAAAAAAAGATTATGAGAAAAAGGCAGAAATGCACGTATGTTCATACTGTTACAAATACAAATACATGTATTCATATGTTATATGTATAATAATGTGATCGTACCTGAATACGAGATACTTTGCCCCTCAGGATGCTTAAATAACAAGCAGGAGGAAGTATCAAGGTCTGCCAAGTAGAAAAAGTTTATGATTAGAAGCAAAATAGTCTTCTGTTCTATGTTATTTTGATCAAGTAACAATAAAAATGATACTAGAATGGAAGAAGTTAACTTACCACAAGCATTGTGAGTAAAGATCCTATCAATGACATTACCAAACCTGCGAGACAAGTAAGAAATTTTACTCACAGTGACATAATGGAGAATTTTCATGGCGGATGATCAAACAATAACCTCATTACCTTAACTCCAACAAATTATTCTGTGTTATATAAACAGAATAAACAGAGAAACAGGAAAAATAAGGAGATTGCTTACCGAAAAAGGGAATGCTGAGGCCAACAATCAAGGTTGAGATCACCAATGATGTTCTGATTACAATAGCATAGATGTGAGACTTTAGATGGCTTGATGGTATCAACTCCTCAAGACTCATTGCCACTGGAGAAATGGTTAATGCATATGTTTGGTCTAATTAAGGCATAACAGTAATTTCTCTGAGATTTAAAAGCACAAAAAATAAGATTCATTTTTAATCATTTTCCATAAGAACTGTCAAGATCATGAAGGTTTTGGTTCCCGGCAGAGAGCATGTCTACACTCAATTTGCCGCTGAACCCTTACCAAACGAATTAAATTCGCGGTACTTATATGCTATAAAGAAAAGGATATTTGGTAAATGGATTGACTACCTGCAAAAGAATCCAAAAATAATTTTATTAGTTAAAGAGATGGGATTTTGATTAGTACTAAACATGATATAATTGAAAGCCTAAGCCTAAGCCTGGACTAGGCAAGGTAATGTTATCTGAAAGATCTAACAAGGTGGAAAGGCTTGGCAGACAAGTAAAAGTTTCATAATGAAATTTTTTCTAAACTTTGCATAATTTAGGTGTTTTATAGGTATATCCCCTCTAGAATATGCCAGATATATCAGTTCGCGGTAAGTCTGTTTCTCTAAATTTGGTTTGCACAATCAAGAAAAAGCACAGAGAATATGTTTTGAAGAGAATTCTGATAATTAGATGAGTAATATACCGTTGTCCACACAGCAATCTTTGAAGCAATCAAATCTTTAGGCAAGTTAAGAGTAAACTGTGACTCTGTTGCTTCTCCAAACATTGTGTACCCCATAACTGCAGTTCCAGCATACATCAAAGAACAGATTCCAAAACTGTAAAGAAAGCAACAGTAACAACAACAATGTGATTTATCAAGAAAGTACTTTAAACATAGTCTCTAGGATAACAAATAAAAAAAGTGAACATCTTTACTTTACCAGGCTAAGAGGACTGAAGGGAATTGATTTGGTTTTGCCATTGAGGTATAGATGTTGGGGAAAACAGCGTGTCCAGAATAGCAGTAACCATACATACCAATAGCAACGGGAAGCGTAGACAGGTTCAACGTACTCCCTTTGTGATGGAAACCAACATTATCTACCACGCCAACCCAACCCAAGCAGATCACTACCAAGACTGATGCAACAACTCCACCAGCTGAAATCAAAGAAAGAACAGACTTAGACAAAACAAACCTCAACTATACATTGGGTTTTCCAGAAAAAGAAAACATTGCAGATAAAATATTTTATACTCCTTACCTGAAATATAGCTAAGTACACTAAGGTCTCGGAGCCAAACAGTGGGAAGAACAGCAAGGGTTGCCATCATTGCAAACAAACGTGGAGCACTTAACTCAATTCCACCAAAACTAAGTTGTGCATTTGGGAATAAGGCTGAGAGGTTATCACCCTCTAAAATTATATATTCAACACAACAAGCCTGTACAAAAAAATTGTAAGAGAAGAGTAACCTCATTGGTAAGAAACAGAATATGTTCCAAAAGATTTGTTGGAAATAAATATGTGATCCTGTAAATAATCTAAATATTTAACATGAAATTTCATGTAAGTATAAATCATAACTAATAAGTTCATCAGGTTATGTAGGCATATTTTTTGCAATTTTGACCAAAAGGGAAAACAGAAACACTCTCTCTTGCCATTGATCTGATCAAATTGCTTAGCATACTAAGATGTTCTCTTTTGCCATTGATCAAATTATTTACAGGAAGTCAAGCCCCATGCATATACCCTACCTTAATGACTGGTACTTACTATTCAACATATAAAACTAGGCATTGTCAGAAGAATTTTGATCATGTTAATCTGAAATTAACATATTTCTCAATCCTGACAGAAGCTTCTAAAATGCATGGTAAAAATATTTTAATCCTTTTGCTGTTTATTTGAAATTGATGCCCCTATAAGCCACTAGAGATTCCTTCACTGATGAATTAAGTTAGAGACAGGAGCTAAAACACAAAGAAAAAAACATGTAGGACCCCAAGGAATCTGTAAGAGGATCCCCTGTTGGAATCTTAGTTTGTAGTTTATCAAGCTTGGGTTGAAAACTATTGGATTTATCAACAAAATAAAATATACAATTCTTAATTCTTTGTTCAAAAGCCAGCTGTACTTACATATAACTCCACGTATAGTATTATCTGCATCCATAGAAAAAAACAAGACCAAAATTGACATTAGTGATCATTCAGTTTTTGTAAACTAGTGCTTAGTCTAATCTGTCAGTTTCCCAGTTTCTATCTTCAAACAATATAAAAATTGACCTTCTACTCATCCAAATTCTTTAAAAACTCATTGAAATAGAAACACTGATTTGATCCACAAAAATAATGAACACAATTAAATAGTAGGAGCAATTGTTTTGTTACATTAAATATGGTTTTACTAATCTATACAGTAGCTTTTAATATTATAATAACAAGTTCTTAAAAAGTAGTATTAATTAACAAAAATATCAACCAAATGGAGTCTCAGACATACCGAAAGGGCGATCCTACCGGCGGTACCAAAAGCAGCTTGACCAATATCTGGGTAAGTTTCAAGGCCAGGTTGACTATCCAGGCATTTCCGCAGGAGAAGTCCAGTGTAAAATGAAAGCACTGCAAATGTGAATAATATGATAAGCCCTAACCATCCTCCTTCCTTGGCAGCATATGGTGTTGAAAGGATTCCAACTCCACATAGCACATTAATTCCTGCATATACCCAAATCCATAATAAATAAGAATTCTACTTTAAAATTGGAATTCTGAAATCTGGTTTCAGATTAAGTACTGTATGTAAATTTTAGTTGTTCTTAACCAATATTTATTGTCTTTTTTTTTTAATAATCTATAATTAGTCTTACATGGACTTATGTGTTACATGAGGTTAACCAAGATCAAAACCCTTTATTTAAATAGTTCATTGTTTTCTGCTGATCTAAGTAGTCTTGCTTGCACCCTAAAGCCAAAACAGTTCATTAAAACCCAAAATTTTATAATCTTTATTAGCAAGTTGATACTTTACATGTGCAGCATGTGCAGTAGAAATCAGGCCACCTCATCATTGTTCATTGAGAAAATATTTAGATCAGGTTTGTTTTGATATCCATGAATGATGACATTAATGAGATATGGACAAACACAATATGGCAGACATCAATTTAGAAATAAAATTATATTGCCTTCAAAATTGTCCAAAGCAAATTTGTTTTTGCTTTGCCAAGGTGACTTTTTATTGGCTAAGTTATACAATCCACATAAGCTGAATAATGAAAGAAGGATAAAATAAAAACTTTTACATCAAAATGTAGCAGACAAAATTAAGCTCTACTTCAAAATTGCCATGTGGGGAAAGGTGATGGTGACAAAAAATGTGACAGCGAGTTTTTTAGTTTACTTGAGATGTTTGCTAGCAGATTTAGCCTAACATTATTTGGTTCCTGTGGTCCCTTTGTTGATGAAAGGCTAACAAAAGATTAGGGCTGGTTGGTGGCTGTAAGAATCCTAAGATGGCAAGTGGCTGCATAAAAGATGGCTTTGCTGATGCAAATTTGAAGACCCTTTGGTTCATCCCAAAGACCAATAATTTTAATCAGTTTAAGTTAATGGATGATTTCCATAGTTAACCAATTATTAGACAGGACTATAGTATAAAATTTATGTCATGCTACCAAGTTGACAGATAAAAGTTTCTGAGGAAATAGCCAAAAGAGTTAGGTAAAAACTTACCATTTAGCACAGCTTGACCATATGAACACTGCTTTGAAATTGGAAGTTCATGGGAGACCTTTGATGTTTTATCATCTACTATAACAGATTGTTTCCTTGATGGAATCGGAGGCAGCAAAGTATGCGAACTTCGCCTATGCGGTTGAATTTGATCATCAACTGTTGGCAGTAAAGGTTTTGTCACTGCAGACAATGATTCTGGGGTATGTCTTCTTGTTAAGGATGAGGAAAGAAATGAACTGCCTAATCTTGAAAGTGTAGGAGTGCCCAAAAACCCGATACTCGGAGACGGTACACTACTATACAGATCAATAGACTGCCTGGAAAAAGATTAACAAAAACCCATGAGCATTTTCAAATTAGAAGAAAAAATGCAGAATGGAAGTGATTTTTCAGTTTCACATCCCATTGTCCTAAAACAGTTCTAAGTTTAGTTCACTATGAATGTCTTCATTTCCACTGTTACCAAATTGAGAATATTCTAATATATTTATGCTTGAATTGAAGAAATTATGTCTAGAAAATTCCAGCAGCAGAATGAAGGACAGTTTTTTAATGAGAGTAAACTACTTTTTTTTTTCTAATACATTATAGTTTTAAAATCAAATCATCAACCAACTTAAATAGTCTATATCTCCATTAGGGCCCCATGGAGGATTCATGTTTCCAATATCAACAGGGTAGCTTAATTCAATAATTTGAGCTGGATTTGTAGGCCAAAGTCTCATAAAGAAGCATCTACTTAGCAATCTTTGTCACAACATTCATCCGCGATCGCTCCCGATCATGATGAGTCTTTCAATCATAGTTTTCAAGTACTTTCTTTCCCTTTATAAAGATCTGCATAATCCTGCCTGTATTTTCCTAAAATTACATTTTATACTATTCTATACACAATTTTCAGTACCAAATAGTAGGAAAAAAAAAAGAATAAAAAGCAAATCCAAGAACAAACAGAATAAGAAAATACTAGAATTTCTTAATTAAGGAGGATCTTATCTTTTCTTCCTGGAAATCAATTGAAGTAATCTTTGAAATAGATAAAGGAAAAAGTTTTCCAGGCTGATATGAAACTGAAACAGAACAAAACAGAGGAAAACAGAGCAGAAGTAAAATCTTGTAAGAATTTAAAAAGGAGAAATGACCTGTAACTTTGAGGCCATGAAGTATTGTAGGAACTGGGTTTATTCTGTTGCTGGTTTTCTTCTGAAGAATCAGAATTATCAGATTCATTTCCATCTCCATCATCTTCTGCTTCATTTCTGTTAAACACTTTCTCCTCATCTTCCTCTTCTTCACTCTCAATGTAGAAACTGTGATCCGAAACCGAGTTCTTCATTCTCTTTCAACCTCAATCTCCTATAACAAAAATCTTGAAAGTTCAAGTCACATTTTTTAGTAGTTAAACCAGGTTCATTGCTAGAAGACACCACATATTTGCTTACCAAAAATGGCAGTTTTCAAATTTTGCTCGGTGACCGGCTTGTTTTGGCAGGTTGTTTCCAATAAATTCACCTATAAATGTTGATTAAATTGCATGAGATATTGAGGAGGAAAATGGTATAGAATCTAAAAATATGAAACCAATCAATCATTGACAAAAAGGAAAAAGGTTTAGTCTAGTTGTTCAGAAATGGCAATTCTTTTGGATGACTGAATTGACAGCAAAAATGGTTTATAATTGTAATAAATGTAATTATGTAAAGCACTGGAATTCAGTAATGAAAAAAAAAAAATTGATCCTCTCAAAAATCTAGACTCCCCATGTTATTAGGAATCAACTTTGAAAATTTCAAAGTGAACTCCTGACTCCTGAGCCTTGGGACTCTTATGCTTCTGTTTGGAATCTGAGAAAAAAAAGGAAAAAAAAAAAGAAAAAAGAAACTTGCAGAACTCAGAGTCTCAGACAAAGTAAAATCTTGTTGAATTTTTGAAGGCATTCATCAGTTTTCTCAGAAACCAAACAGAACTCCTCAGCACATATATAACAAGAAAGAAATCAACTCCAAAAATAACCAAAGAAGAAAAGATTCCCAAGAATTTCCTCAGCTAACACCAAACAGAAACCATTTACTATACTAACAAAACCAGTCTCCTTAATAAAAGAAACTACATGAATGGCTTCATTATATATAAGAAACAAAGAATAGAATCAGAAAAGTGAACCTTCTTCTGAAAATCTGATACAAAAGGAGAACTGGGTTTTTTCTTGAGTGGAGGATCTGTATCAAGAAACAGAAGGGAAAAAGAAAAGAAAATAAAAGAAAGCAACCACACAGAAAGAAACTGCTGCAAACAGAGTAAGGTTGGCTGCTGGGGGCTTACTTCTGTGAGTTGTTTCTCTCAAATATATATAGATTAAATAAATAATAAGTAAAATCTCTACAGTGTTTAGTTTTTTTACAGTAAATTTTAACTTGAATTATTTACAGAAATGATGATGAGCAGATGGTTCATGAGGATAGAAACATTGAAATATTTTTTTATTAATTTGTTAATATGTTTTTTTGATGTATTTGTTAATATGTTTTTAATTTACATAAAAGTGCAAAGTGTATATGTCTGTCCAATAAGTTCTCCAGCCAAAGCTTGGTGCCATTAGCTAGGTGACAAGTGAAGCAATTTAAGCTGTAAGAATTTGAGAAGGAAAATTTAAAATACTGCTTTCATATTCATGGCTTCTATTTTGTAGTTACTACCTAAAAAAATTATATATTGGCTACAATTAATCATTTTATATATCTGCCAAGAGCAAACTTTGCAGTTCTGTTAAAGATCTTGGAAAGGAATAACCACCACCTAAATTTCACATGCATTTTTTTGTGGTCCAAAATTTTTTTATCAAGAAAACATATGAAAATTTTGCTTGTGGTACAAAGGAAGTTTTGTTTTGTATTTTGAAAAAGAAAGTATATTATGATTTTCTTAGAATATAAGAAAACATGGGCTAATTTATTCTTAATATTATAATTCAAATAAAATAATTATAGGCACTTGAATATATTCAATTAATGATGATGATAATAAATATATAATATAATAAATAGATAAAAGGTTAAACTTGATTCAATTGATGAGGAGCATGAAATTGCATGAAGTTTAGGGTAAAAAATGACCGAAAATCAGGAATCAAGTTAGGCATTCATGTGAGCTCCTTTTTAATCCATATATATCTGCAGAGTTTGGTGAGTTGAGATCAACTTTTTGGTTGGTAATTATATATAATCATTGAAATCGTTTGTTTAAAACAAAGCATAAAAAATCCCATATTCATGCAGAGTCTAGAGATTCAGAATCCAAAAAGGCAAAAACCAGACAAAATTTTCTTGACTTTTACTTCTGTGAATTATAAACCCTCGTACAGGACAAAAATAATTTTAGCCACTTAAGTCTAGTTTCTAGCTTAATTTTAAATCATGCATGGGACCAAAATGCTATAATTTTACCCATTTATAAATCTCTTATAGTCTACACAGCAGATGACTTGTGGATTCTATTTCCACATTGATGAATGCAGGCACAATATTTGGGAATTTTAATAATAAGAAATTGTCCTCTGATTTTTCTCCTTTGTAAAATTCTGTTTCAAGATTTGCTTCAAGGGTCGAATGACTTGATCTTGAACTTGATGATAATTTGAGAGTTTGATTTGATTTGATTTAAGGATCGAATGACTTGATCTTCAATTGACAATTTAATTCAAGGGTCTTGACGACTTGATCTTGAATTGATAATAATTCGATTCAAGGGTCTCGATGACTCAATCTTGAATTGATAATTTAATTCAAGGGTCTCGATGACTTGATCTTGAACAAATGAAAATAATCTCCTCCGAATGTGTTGGTGAAGATCAAAATAATGATTTCTTAAGCTTTAGTGAAGATCAGAATAAGAACATCTGAAAATACTTCAGAGCTTTTCTACTTCAGAGCTTTTCTGCTTTTGGAATTGTGTGTCCGTCAAATAGCTTTGAGGACTCCCTTTATATAGTGGAGGAAATTCCTTGTGCATTTAATACTAATCTGATTTACTTGCAAGCAAAGTAAAATCCAACTGTGGATGATGCTTCAGGAAAGCTTCCAGGTAATTTTCTTAGCAATTTCCAGGTGATGACCCAAAGATTAGTTCTGATTGGTCAAACCATTAGATATTGGAACCTGATTAGTTAGATCATATGTCATATTTATCTACAAATTTTCTTTAGAAAATATCCAATAAATTTAAGAATAAATTCTTAAAATAAATTCGTAGAAAATTCTTATTAGGCCGAAATTTTTTGTTCTACAAATATCAAGTTGTCCAATTGTCTTGTTAAGTTTGCAATAGATTGGAAATAGTTTAACTAGTACAAGTGGTTGATTTAAGTGGTTTGACACTTGTTCCCCTTAAGAAAGGTCTTGGGTTTGAATCTTGTGAATGAAGAAAACCTTTGTTGGAAGAGCTTTAGCCCCATAACAGGTCAACCCAGCTCGAACAATGTTAAGTTGTAAATATATATAAAAAATAATTTAAGGATAAATTCTTAAAATAAATTCGTAGAAAATTCTTATTAGGCCGAAATTTCTTATTCTACAAATATCAAGTTGTCCAATTGTCTTCTTAAGTTTGCAATAGATTGGAAATAGTTTAACTTGTACAAGTGGTTGTTTTAAGTGCTTTGACACTTGTTCCCCTTAAGCAAAGTCTTGGGTTTGAGTCTTGTGAATGAAGAAAACTTTTGTTGGGAGAGCTTTAGCCCCATAACGGGTCAATCCAGCTCGAACAATGTTAAGTTGTAAATATATAAAAAAAATAAAAATTTACCCTATATCCATGTCAAGATGATTTAATCTATTATTTAAGGGAGGTGAAGGAGATCTTCGAAACTTTATGTTGTTATTGAAAGGTTTTTTTTCTAGGAGGAGCACCGAGAAGCAAAAGCGAGAAGACGATTAATGAGTTAAGAGACCTACGAAGAAAGTTCGAAACTCCAGACGATAAAAAAAGATAACTCACCCAGTCATGAAGCAAGAGTCAGATTCCTATATGAGAGGATTTTTTTTTTCAATGATCTATTTTATCAACTTATAATCTATACTATATATAAAAGTACGAGTTTTGTAAAACTTTTGAATCGACCATTATACCCTTATTTTTCAAACATATTTCTTAAATGACATTGCTCAACTATTATAGTTTTATTCTACTAGAAACTCTACTTTTATTCAATTAAATCTAATATATCTTTATAATTACTTTATAAATTCAATATTTATAATTATTTTATTTTTACCATTTTAATTTAAAAAGTAATTGTGATTGACATCTTTCTATTTGATAGTTTAATTATTATGATTAAGATTTATTATTTCCCTAACGTGTAATTATTTTATTTGACTTATAATTAGTTTTTTCTTGATAAATGTAACTCTTGTTGTGGGTTTAAATTTATTGTTTTACTTTGTTAATATTTTTCTTTGTGTGGAATAATTTTTTTTGTTACTTTGATAGTAAAACTTAATGTATATACAAACAGGTTGATCGGGTTGGATTTGGGTTCAATTTCGGGTTAAGGAAATTTTAGATTATACGGGTTCGGTTAATTTTTTTTATTTTAGGTTAGGTTGGATTTGAATCGCTCAAATGTCGAGTCATTTGGGTTTGGAGTCTCTTTAGGTTTGATGATTGGGGAGAGAGAAAATCGCATTGTTGATTTTCCGCTTCTCATGAATCAGAATGTCCATGTGCTTCTTGTCCCTAGAAAACGATAAATTTAGTCACATAATTTGACAAATTTATACCAAAAAAAAAGAAGACAACAATTCCAGCAATGTATACTTGACAGCTAATTGGATCCATGAAAATTGTATCCCACGAGAATGGTGACACCGAAACATGAAAGCACTTCACACGTAATTCCTAATTTGCTAATATGAATATGCCTCATAGAGTTTCCCCCAATTTGAAACTTAATGGGACTCAATTTTAGATTAATTAAATTTTAACTTGACTATTTTTTGAGAAAATAATTCAAACTTAATTGATCGAGAAATCTCAAAAGAGATTGAGATTACAAACGAACAGTAAGATCCATACACCGCTAAATGATTAACTACAATACCGAAATGTTTATCTATGAGCCAACAAACCCTTTCCCCAACAAGCAAACCTCCCATCCTTAAAACTATCATATATTACGTGCAAGCTGGAGACCAAACAAGATAGTTGAGATTTCGGCACCTGTGAAACTTCAAGAGTGAACTGAATCTTGTCTCAAAACCCTCGAACCATCCAGATTTGATTAAAATCCCAAAACTGCTGAATACTGAAGAGTTTATACTAAAAAAAAGGCTATTCACACAATTCTTTTTTTTTAAAAAAAATTATAACGTCTAAAATTCGTTAAAATCACTATTTACAAATTTGGGTTCCATGGTGAATTTTACAAAATTTTGAATCAAAATCGATCGATTCTGATCATCAGATGATTGCAGGATTGGAGGTAATTAGTGTTGTAACTTTGCCCAGTAATTAATCAAACAAATAATTAAAGTAGAAACAACAAAGCAAGATTTTTTTGTGGGCCTATGCCACAAATCTTCATTATCAAATTAATCAATTACAATCACTAATAATAACAATCTCACTAACAAATTTTCAATCTAATCAACCCAAGGGTGATTCTCTCACAACAACATAACTATTTCTCAACCCAATCTAATCTCTCTCACACACAGAAAACCTAAATATAAACTGTTTATTTATACTAACACAAACTTATACTCTAAGAATCACTTTTCTATTAGAATTCTTGTCCACCAATCAAAATCTCTAAAAAATTCGAATCCAAATCTAATTAGGAATTCGGTTAAAATCCCAACAATCTCCACATTGACTCAATTCCTTCGTCAAAGCTTAATTGCTCCATGTTTTAACCAAATCTGTACAAAAGTTACTTTCTTCTTTGTTGGCAAATTCACATCATTCTTCTCAATTTGATGTGAAGGTTTCGGTCCATCTCCTCTAATTGTGCTTCTAATCAATTCATACAAATTCTTTGAATTCTTCACTCCTTTCATCACTATCATCGAACCTTTGGTGATCTTCACGCATCCACCTCGACAAGAAAATCCATAACCCAAGCTATCCAGCTTTCCAAGCAAATTTTAATTCCTTGTAAAATTTGGAACTGCCTCAAATTCCCAAGCATCTTGACACTTCCAGTCTTCCATCATGCAAATGAAGTTTCACACTCCCAATGCCTTTAATTATTTCTTCACCACTATTAGCCATATAAGCAGGCTTATCACACTTTTTAAGCTTCGAAAACCATTCTTTTTTTGTGCAAATATGTTCAGAACAAGCAAAATCAAACACCCATATATCTCTAGTGTCTTTCTTTTGTTCTTGCACCATCAAAACAACATCTTCTTCATAATATCTCTAGTGCCACCTTAATTCCAAGTCAGATAGGAAGAGGATTTATTTTCCTATTTTTCCAATTAATTGGGCCAAATTTTAGGAAGTGATTCTGGAATAATTATTATTATTTTATAATAATAATTATTATTAAGTCAGTAATCATGATCAGAAGAGAATTAAAACTAAGTTATACAACCTTCAAGTGAAGCGATTTAATTCTTATGAGACGACCACCTCTTATTATATGAAGGAAACATGAGATGCCATGTCTAACTTAGATATGTGGCATGTCAAATATTATTTTACACATTGACACTCAGTCCCAACCGCCCATACCCTGTATCTGACGGCTCTCAGATCATGTTAAGTATCAACTTTTGCATATTGTACAATTAAGGACAATATGTCAAAATTGATGAAATTGGACATGGAGGAGCGGTGCAATTTCAGCAAGCAATATACCATGATGATCCTTGACTTTAGTAGATCATTCTGGTAAAATTTCACCTCAATCCGACTCAGTATGAAAAACTTCTTCACGGTTTTCAATTAAGGACAGTTTGGGGTGAGAAGCCAATTTCACCAAGCAAGACATGTTGATTTCGACCAGAACTTTTCCTAATGGTTATTTAGGTTAATCGAACCATGTTGGTGAAATTTGGGCTTCATCCGACTTCGGTTGTAACTTTTTCGCAGTTTTCAATCAATGACACATGCTCGGAAAAAGTCAAATTCAAACATGACATGGCACCATATGCATGAAGCCGTGTTAGTAACGTCATATTGTGGTTAAAGGCTAGTCAGTTTCGGGCCTTGCCTAATTCGATCATTTTTGGTAACTTTTACAAGTCTTTCAATTAAGGACATATGGCTTTCCACCCAGATTTGAGCCATTTTCTTGATTGATCTGTATTTTAATCGAATCATGGGATAAGAATGGTTAAGTTATGCTTGATTTTGTGGCTTGGTGGTTCATGGTCGAAGTCAGGTTCGTTTTGGCTACTTTATCGTTAGAGCAGCTACATCGCGCAGCAGAAAGGAAGCCCGGGTCACGACAGAATACGCCAATCAGCTTTGATTTCCGAAAGTTACATGACGATCAATACTCAATGTAGTTTGACATGGTATATGGTGTTGAAGGGAATATCAAGTTCATTTAGTAATTTCCTGGAAGTTTCCTTCAAGTCGTCGGAGAAGGAAGTGAAGTAAGACGTCAGAGTCGGATTGAAGCAAATACTTGTTGACTAAGTAGAGAGCAGGTCGTCGGCTTCATCCACCAAGCCCATGCCGCCCCCTATAAATAGGGACCTCCTCCACCAGTTTTCAACACGTTTTCACAGCTATAATCTTGCTCCGCGCAAATATGAATGACCTGTGCTTTTCTCTATAGTTCCACACTATATATCTATCTTTGTTCTTCATGAGTTCTTACTCATTTATCAATATTTCTTTCTTTTAATCTCGTCTCAGGACGTTAAATCAACTCTTCATAAGTTTTTCCTCTCTCTCAATCTCGTTTCAGGACGTTAAAATGATTATTTTATGTTTTCTCATATGAATAACACTCGGTTTTTATTTCTCTCTCCTCTCTTATAGATTAAACCTTTGAAATACTTTATTTTGAGAATCAAATCTGGGATCAATGATTTAAATGCTTCGGTGTGACTTTGATTCAATTCCCGCAATTCACTCGCTCTGATCTATTTTCGCTAAAACGCGCACCATCATCATGTTTCTACAACCCATTGTCATTTTTGGCAAAATGACTGGCACACCCCGCACTGCCAATTACTCCCTCCGTCCCATATTATTTGTCTATTTTTTCTCTAAAATCTTGTCCCAAATTATATGTCCCTTAACCACTTTTAAGATAAAATTTCCTGATTAACCCCTATTTAATTTTTCTCGTAAATATAATAATAATGTGATAATGGGAGAGAGTTCACCATAAAAATAATGGGAGAGAAAAAGGGGTAATATGGGTAGAATGGGTAAAAAGTCTACATAATTTAACAAATTGATTGATTTTCTTAATATGTGTGAAAAAAGGAAATAGGACAGATAATATGGGACGGAGGGAGTAGTTTTTATTGCGAAAACTCTTCGAGAGATTTTTGGCGCAATACCAATCAACCAAGCTCTTGATACCACTTGTAACTTCAGATACCCAGGAGTTAACCAAACAAATTATTAAAGCAAAAACAACAAAACAAAACAAAATCACTAACAAACTTTTATTCTAATCAACCCAAAACTCATGGTGATTCTCTCACAACAACATAACTATTTCTCAACCCAATCTAATCTCTCTCACACACACAAAATTTAAATATAAACTGCTCATTTATACTAACATAAATTTAAGACTCTAAGAATCCCTTTTCTATATACTAGTCATTACTTTCACGTGCCTTGCACGTGACCTAATATGTTTAAATTAAATTAAAATTAAAATCTTAATTATACTACTAATTTTATCCTAAAGAAGCCTATTATTATAGCTGGCAAAATTTCACTCGAGTACGGGTATCCGACTTGATTGCCTGAAACTAAACCTTATCCAACCCGATTCAACCAAAAAATCAGCACAATCCGAAACTGAAATGACCCGACCTCAAATCCTTAATGATCTGAACCAGAATCGACCCGAATCCGATCAATCCGAGAGATTAATCCGAAATTACCCGAATCAGAATTAATTATACTTAAATAACCTGAATCAGAAAAGAAATGAACCTGAAATCGGAGGCTCAAACCCGAAATTATCTGAACCATATGACCCGAAACTGAAAAAGACCTAAACCAAAATTGACCCAAACCTAAATGACCCGACATTTGAGCGATGCGAATCCAACCCAACCTAAAACCGAAAATTAAACAAACCCTTTTAATCCAAAATTTCCTTAACCCGAAACTAACCTAACCTAGATAACCGAATCCAAATCCAACCCGACCAGCCCATTTATATATACATTGGATTTTACTATCAAAGTAACAAAAAAATCATCCCAAATAAAGAAAATTATTAACAAAATAAAATAGGAAATTTAATCCCACAATAAGGGTTATATTTATCTAGCAAAAAATTAATTATAAATCAAATAAAATAATTGTATATTAAGGAAATAATAAATTTTAATCATAATACATTAAACTGATAGAAACATGTCAATAACAATAACCTTTTAAATTAAAATGGTAAAAATAAAATAATTATAAAATGCTGAATTTAATTAAATGAAAATAGAGTTTTTAGTAGAATAAAGTTGTATATTGAAAATTTTAGTATATCAAATTTTTATTGAAAAATAGTAAAATGTTAAAAAAAAATTAGAGATATTAGATTTAATAATTGAATAAAAATAGAGTTTTTAGTAGAATAAAACTACAATAGTTTAAGTAAGGGTATTTAAGAAATATTATTAAAAAAATAAGGATATAATGGTCGATTAAAAAGTTTTACAAAACTCATACTTTTATATATATAATAGATTAGGTTTCTCGTCCACCAATCAAAATCTACAACAAAATTTCAATCCAAATC
>AWWV01008427.1:0-26833 GCA_001974805.1 Corchorus capsularis
TAAGAATGTGAGAATTTTTTTTTAATTATACAGCAAGCAATATATCAAGCAAAAAATCAATTATAAGTCAAATAAAATAATTGCACATTAGGGAAATAATAAATTTTAATCATAATACATTATTATAAATTATCAAATAGTAAGATGTCAATCATAATAACTTTTTAAATCAGAATGGTAAAATAAAATAATTATAAAATATTGAATTTTTTGAGATAATAAAATATTTAATTTATTTAAATGAAAATAGTGTTTTTAGTAGAATAAAACTGTATATTTTGAAAACAAAAATAGTAAAAAAATAAAGCAATTATAAAGATATTAGATTTAATTGAATAAAAATAGAGTTTTTAGTAGAATAAAACTATAATAGTTAAGTAATGACATTTAAGAAATATGTTTGAATAATAAGGGTATAATGGTCGATTCAATTAGAAAAATAAGGATATAATAGTCGATTCAAAAGTTTCTCATAACTCGTACTTTTATATATAGTATAGATATAGATAAAAGGAGTTTAATGGAATTAAGGTGAAATAAATTCTCGAAGGTGATAAATATTGGACTTGATAGTGACGGACTGATAAAATATTTAGTGGACTCAATGGGTCTATCAAGTGCCTAAATCAAAAAAAAAAGAAGACGGTGATTGTTCTATTTGAGACCGGCCGGTATCGGCTTTGGACCCGTAAAGGGAGTTAATTGGGGACAACTTTTCATGGCACGTGGGGGTCTTATTTTTTTTTTATAATTAATCAATTTATACCCAACAAAATCAATGTAGCTTTACAAGAAAATAAATCAAATTAGACTAAAATCTCAACTAGGGTCCTGAACTTTGCCAAAATGGTTAACTAAGTGCCCAAACTATGAAAAAGTCAAATCAGTGCCTGAACTTTTCGATTTGGGTCAATTCAGTCCAAAATATTAGATTACAAGTCTGTTAAGCACAAATAATCGTAATAAAAACCCTAAATTATTAAATTCACATGTTTTAACCCTTAGTTTTTACTTTTTTAATCCAACGGTTGACAAAATTCATTAGACGCGTGCCATGATCTAAGGAGACGACGCGCCCTTAATGGCCGTGTATTAGGGTTGAATCGAACTCGACTTTGCTGAAGATTTGGGGTTAGCTTTTCATATTGGGGGTGAATTTAATAATTTAGGGTTTTTATTTCGATTATTTGCGTTTAACAAACTTGTAATCTAACGTTTTGAATTGAATTGACCCAAATCGAAAAGTTCAGGCACTGGTTTGACCTTTTTCATAGTTTGGGCACTTATTTGACCCTTTTGGCAAAGTTCAGGGCCCTAATTGAGATTTAAGCCATCAAACTAAGAGTAGGATTACAAAGAACAAGAACAACAAAAGAAACTTTAGCAACTAAGGCTGCTAAATTCCAACTAGCACATAAATTCCTATTCACATAATCAGGAGCAACAACACTAAGACCATGTAATTTGCAACGAATACAATCACAAATCTTCAAAAAGACATCATCAGAGGAATGTTGAGTGCTAGTGTGTAACAGACAGTTCCGCTCCGACCAAATCTGATAGCAATAAGATGTCCTAGCTAATTTTAGGATCTTAGTGAGCAAAGATTTGCCCTTAAGTCCTCCTAAGCCCATTGAAGTTGTCCATTCCAATCCATAGCGGATTTAGATAAGGCACATGTAGACAAAACTTTCTGCCAAACTGCTTTAGAATAGGAACAAGAGAAGAAAAGATGGTCACGAGTCTCTTAAGATTGGCCACAAAAGAAGCAATCTTTGGTACCCACCTCCACACCCCACCGTGCAAATTTGCCCTTGGTAGATAATCTATTGGGGATCACCAACCAAGTAACAAAAGAACACTTGGGAATATGAAGGGGAAACCAGGCGAGTTTTTGCCAATTCATCATGTCCTGCTTATCCCTTAAACATTCATAAACGACTGCAATTTTGAACTTATCACCAGGAAACCTCCATAAAAGACCCTGCATAACACATTGTTTTACCCGAAATCTTAAACTCAGAAGCTTTTTGAAACTCCAGCTATATCTCTGCAAGATAGGGATCTCCATGGTGGCCCATCTTTGGTTGATTATTTTTTTTTCACTTTTTTTAAAAAAAGCTCTTTTGTTTGGTTTTTCGGTTTGTTATTTTTTGGGCCAATTTGTTATGATTTTTTAAGTCCTAGGTCGTTCTCCTTTTTGATGCGTCAAGGGCTTATCATGGTTTAGAAGAGCACAATGGAGCCATTGGAGATCATGTCTTGGATAAACATGGAGATATCTTAGAGATTCTAGAAGATGCCACGGATGATCCCGGATTGAAGACAAGCTTGGCGGAGCTAAGAGTTGAAGACTGGCCACTATCGCATGGAGCAACTGGCCATGACCTGCCAACGCATGGGACGTCGCACGGGACATCGCACGAGCCATCTGGCCACAACCGGCCATCGCACGGACCATCCGGCCACAACCGGCCATTCGATCCATTAGCTATTCCGCAAGGTCCAATGACTAGGGCTCGGGCTAAAAGGTTCAAGGAAGCTTTATTGGGTTTTGTAAGATCTCATCTTGGAGGTTTAAAGTCCATTGAAGACCATTTGGAAGGCATTAAAGTCGACATCACCAAGAATATTCCCATCGATTCCAAGGTGTTCACTTTACTTGAAATCGATGAGCATTAGGCTTTGGCATTGTGTAATTCGGCCTCATGGGCCTATATTCTATCTTAGATTAGTTATTTATTTAGTCTAGAAGACATTGGGTTGGGCCTTATTTGACTAAGTCCAATCCTTGCTTAATTATGTAATGTTATTTACTTTTCCTAGTAGGACAAGGAGTAGGCTATTTCCTTGTTCCTTCCTTTATGTATTGCCGCCCCTTATAGGGATTGGAGTAGGTTATGCGCCAACCCCTCCCCTATATAAGGGCTCTTTTATCTCTTGAAAACATAAGTTGAGTTGATTAATAAAGTTGAGGATTATTTTCCCAAATTGATTATCTTAGGTTCATTGTTCTAGTTTGAGCAAACTTAGGGTTCTTTAATCTTGTAGAGTCCTAGCAAACAATTAGGTTGTGATTGCTTAATTGTTTGTGAATGTGATTTTTATTCTGGATTCGTTTGAGCTCGGAAAGCTGTGAAATTTGAGCTTTAAACTTCTTTTGGTGTGATCTTTCAGGGAAAAATATTGAAAAAAATCAAAAAAATCTGTGCTATTATCGATTTTTTTCCAGAAACTAGGGTTCTTAGTTTGGGAAATTTGGGGATTAGGGTTTCTTGTGCAATTGATCTATTAAGTTGCAATAACTCTAATTGATTGTGAAATTGAGATTCTTGGGTTGCTTTTGCTGTGAATTGTGATTTGATTTGAAGAATTTCAGGTCATAAACCCTATTGGAGACAAGTGGTACAAAATTGGAATTAAGTGGTACTAGGGTTTTCTAATCGACGTGATTATTTGAATTGTGTTTGAATTGAGTTTGTGCAGCAACTTGGGAGAAGGAATTCGACATCAAGAGCCTGCATAAGTGGTTTGGTTTGGTTTAATATCACTTTCCTTTGATTCACAGTAATTTTGCTACTAATTGTTTGTTCCTCAAGTAGGTCACGAGAAGAAATGAGTGCTCTAGGAGTTGCTCTTACTACGCCTATTGCAAGCTAGAAAGAGGCATAATCTTGTGAGATCATTAAGAGAGTAGTGGACCACCAATCCATAGGACTTGAGTACAAACACGAGGACACAAGTCAAAGGTATAAGCACACACACACTTGTGAGGATTTTTACTACTGATCTTTACTCTTTTTGTAGGTATTATGGAAGGAGAACAAGAACAAGCCAACGTGGCTGCTATGTTGCAAGCTCTAATGCAACGTTTGGACAATACGGATACTAAATACGATGCCTTGGCCGATGATGTCCAACAAGTAAAGGATGGCAAAAATCAACAAGCTCAACCACCTCAACAAAGGGCTAATGCCGCACACAACAATGAGAGGATTCAATTTCCACCACCGAGGCAAATTGCTAGAGTAGATCCAATGGAAAGATTGAGGCAACAAGAGCTTGGAGGCCAAGCAATCAATGAGAATTTGCGGCCTAGGAGGGGCATCGAAAGAGAAGAGCTTAAAGACAACATCAAATACAAGATTCCTGAATTCAATGGGAGATGGTCTCCGTCCGGTTACTTGGAGTGGGAGTCAAAATTGGATATGTACTTCGATTACTATCCTCATGCCGAGCCAAAGAAGGTACAAATTGCTAATCTTGAATTCACGGAGAATGCTTTGAATTGGTGGAACCAATTGGTGCAAGCAAGAAGAAGAAACTTGGAAAGACCCATCGATACTTGGTTAGGTCTAAAGAGTTTTATGAGGAAGAGGTTTGTTCCAAGCTTTTACACTAATGGTCTCTACCAAGAGTTGCAATCTTTGAGGCAAGGAACTAGGAGTGTTGATGAATACTACTCCGAGATGATGTTGTTAATGTCTAGAGCCGAGGTTGATGAAGCTCCACAAGCTACTATAGCTAGATTTATGGCGGGATTGAGTAGAGAAATTCATGATATTGTGGAGATGCAACAACACTATGATGTTGAGGAATTGCTTCAACATGCTTTGAAGGCCGAGAGCCAAGTAAAGAGGAATAAGAAGAGCTTTGCATCATCATCAAGCTCATGGAAGACTCCAATCAAGAAAGATGAGAAATCATCCAACAAAGAGAAGGAGTTGGCGCAAAAGGGTACTACCCCTAAAACCGATTCTAAGTCTTCATCAGGTTCATCTTCAAAGAATCATATTAAGTGTTTCAAGTGTCAAGGCTTTGGACACTATGCTAAAGATTGTGTTAATAAAAAAGTGTTGTTCGTGAACGAACAAGGAGAAATCGAGAGTGAAGATGAAGAGATTACTCTAGGATATAGTGGTGATGGAGATGATGAAGGAGATGCGCATGAAGATAGTGATGATGGTGTCGGTTTTGCACTTAAGAGTTTGGTTGCTAGGAGAACTTTAAGTGCTTATGTGAAAGATGATGTGAACAATCAAAGGGAGAACTTGTTTCATACTAGGATGTATGCGAATGGGAAGCCTAGTAGTGTGATTATTGATGGTGGGAGTTGTACAAACATAGCTAGTGTTTATTTGGTGAAGGAGATGCAATTACCCACTACAAAACACCCTAAACCTTATAGTTTGGGATGGATTAACGATAAGGAGGAAATTAGGGTTAACAAACAAGTTTTAGTTTCTCTTTGTTTGGGCAGGTACAAAGGAGATGTATTGTGCGATATCTTACCCATGCAAGCATGCCATGTACTACTTGGACGACCATGGCAATATGACAACAAAGTTCAACATGATGGTGAGACGAACCAATATACTCTCATGTATGGTAAGAAGCCCTTTACTTTTATTCCGTTATCACCTCAAGAGGCTTTAAAAAGATCAACTGAAATTGAAAGAGGATTTTGCTAAGCTAGATTCGGAATTTAGGGCTAAAGAAAAGACTAATCATGCTAATTTAGATAAGAATTGCGATATAGTTAAGCATGTTAGTTCTAAGAAGGTTAATAAGGAGTGTATGTTAGCCACTAAGAGTGAGATTAAAGAAGCTTTGAATGATAATTCTGTTTTGATCTTGCTTTTGCTTAAATATACACTTGTGAGCACTAACCACTTGGAAAGCGAGCTTCCAAGCAACATTGTTTCTCTTTTGAGTGATTATGTAGATGTGTTTCCTGAGGAGATTCCTAGTGGTTTACCACCAATTAGGGGATTGAACATCAAATTGACTTCATCCCTGGGGCGCAAATTCCAAATAAGCCAGCTTATAGGACAAATCCTGAAGAAACAAAGGAATTGGAGAAGCAAGTTGGTGAGCTACTTCAAAAAGGTTTTGTGCGTGAAAGCCTTTCTCCATGTGTCGTTCCTGTGTTGCTTGTTCCTAAGAAAGATGGGACTTGGAGAATGTGCGTTGATTGTAGGCAATAAACAACATAACGGTAAAGTATCGTCACCCTATTCCTAGATTAGATGATATGCTAGATGAATTGCATGGTGCTTGTTTATTTTTTAAGATTGATCTTAAGAGTGGCTATCATCAAATTCGCATGAAAGAGGGTGATGAATGGAAAACTGCCTTTAAAACTAAATTAGGGTTGTATGAATGGTTAGTTATGCCTTTTGGATTGACTAATGCACCTAGTACATTCATGCGATTAATGAATCATGTTTTAAGAGCTTTTATTGGCAAGTTTGTTGTTGTTTATTTTGACGATATACTTGTGTATAGCCGAAACCTAGATGAGCATGTTAGACATCTAAGATGTGTGTTAGATGTACTTAGGGTTGAGAAATTGTATGCTAACCTTAAAAAGTGCACCTTTTGCACAAACAAGCTTGTTTTTCTTGGTTTTGTGGTTTCATCGCAAGGTATAGAGGTTGATGAGGAAAAGATCAAGGCAATCAAAGATTGGCCAACACCCACCAACGATGGACAAGTGAGATCTTTTCATGGACTAGCCGGATTCTATAGGAGGTTTGTTAAGGACTTTAGCACCTTAGCCGCCCCTATTACAAGTGTTATGAAGAATAATGCACCATTCAAGTGGGGAGATGAACAACAAGAAGCATTTGAGACGTTGAAGGAAAAACTGACTAATGCTCATTTGCTTGTTTTACCTAACTTTAACAATACTTTTGAGATTGAATGTGATGCATCAGGGGTTGGAATTGGTGCTGTTTTGATGCAAGGTGGGAAGCCCGTCGCATACTTTAGTGAAAAATTGAGTGGGTCTGCATTGAATTATCCAACCTATGACAAAGAGTTGTATGCTCTTGTGAGGGCGTTGCAAACTTGGCAACACTACCTTTGGCCTAAGGAATTCATGATTCATACGGATCATGAGAGCTTGAAGTATTTAAGAGGCCAACAAAAGCTGAACAAGAGACATGCTAAGTGGAGTGAGTTCATCGAGAGCTTTCCTTATGTTGTGCGATACAAACAAGGTTAGGAGAATGTGGTAGCCGATGCTTTATCAAGGAGGTATGTCTTACTTTCCATGCTTGTTTCTAAGTTTCTTGGTTTTGAGTATATTAAGGAATTATATGCTAGTGATGTATATTTTGGTGAAATATTTAAAGCATGTGAAAATTCTGGATTTGGAAAGTATTATAAGCATGATGGATTTTTGTTTAAGGAATCCAGAATGTGTGTGCCTTCTTGTTCTTTGCGCATCTTGCTCTTGAGGGAATCACATGAGGGGGGTTTAATGGCCTAAGATGCGACATGATGTAGGGAAGTATGTTGCTATTTGCATTGTTTGTTTGCAAGCTAAATCTACTTCTAAACCGCATGGATTGTATACTCCCTTGCCTATTCCTCATGAACCATGGACTCATATTAGCATGGACTTTGTGTTAGGATTACCTCGTTCTAGGAGAGGTAAAGATTCTATCTTTGTGGTTGTTGATAGGTTTTCTAAGATGGCTCACTTCATTGCATGCACTAAAACGGATGATGCCATTAATGTAGCTAATTTGTTCTTTAAAGAACTTGTTAGACTACATGGAATTCCTAGGAAAATTGTAAGTGATAGAGATGCTAAGTTCTTAAGTCACTTTTGGAGGACTTTGTGGGCTAAGTTAGGAACTAAGTTGTTATTTTCTACTACTTGTCATCCTCAAACCGATGGTCAAACGGAGGTAGTAAATAGGACTTTGTCTACTTTGCTTAGGGCTTTAATTAAAAAGAACTTGAGAACTTGGGAGGATTGTCTACCTCATGTCGAATTTGCATATAATAGAAGCATACATAGAACCACTGGACATTCACCTTTTGAAACTGTGTATGGCTTTAATCCTTTTACCCCATTGGATTTGTTGAGTTTACCTTTGAGTGTGTAAGTCGACATGGATGGACAAAGGAAGGCCGATTATGTTAGGGACCTTCATGCTAGGGTTCAAGCTCAAATTGAGAAGAAAACACAACACTACATGAAGATTGCTAACAAAGGGCGCAATGAGATCATCTTTGAACCCGAGGATTGGGTTTGGTTGCATCTAAGGAAGGAGAGGTTCCCTGAAAAGAGAAAGTCTAAGCTCTTACCTCATGGAGATGGTCCATTCCAAGTCTTGGAGAGGATCAACAACAACGCCTAAAAGCTAGGTCTTCCTAGTGAATATGGCAATGTAAGTGCTACTTCTAATGTTTCAGACTTATCCTTTTTTGATAGTGATGCAGATTTGAGGACAAATCCTTTTCAAGGGAGAGGGGATGATGCGTCAAGGGCTTATCATGGCTTAGAAGAGCACAATGGAGCCATTGAAGATCATGTCTTGGATAAACATGGAGATGTCTTGGAGATTCTAGAAGATGCCACGGATGATCCCGGATTGAACACAAGCTTGGCGGAGCAAGGAGTTGAAGACCGGCCACCATCGTATGGAGCAACCGGCCATGACTGCACAACGCATGGGACGTCGCACGGGACATCGCACGAGCCATCCAGCCGCAACCGACCATCGCACGGACCATCCGGCCACAACCGGCCATCGTACGGGCCATCGCACGGACCATCCGGCCACAACCGGCCATTCGATCCATTAGCTATTCCGCAAGGTCCAATGACTAGGGCTCGGGATAAAAGGTTCAAGGAAACTTTATTGGGTTTTGTAAGATCTCATCTTGGAGGTTTAGAGTCCATTGAAGACCTTTTGGAAGGCATTGAAGTCGACATCACCAAGAATATTCCCATCGATTCCAAGGTGTTAACTTTACTTGAAATCGATGAGCATTAGGCTTTGGCATTGTGTAATTCGGCCTCATGGGCCTTTATTCTATCTTAGATTAGTTATTTATTTAGTCTAGAAGACATTGGGTTGGGTCTTGTTTTACTAAGTCCAATCCTTGCTTAATTATGTAATGTTATTTACTTTTCCTAGTAGGACAAGGAGTAGGCTATTTCCTTGTTCCTTCCTTTATGTATTGCCGCCCCTTATAGGGATTGGAGTAGGTTATGCGCCAACCCCTCCCCTATATAAGAGCTCTTTTATCTCTTGAAAACATAAGTTGAGTTGATTAATAAAGTTCAGGATTATTTTCCCAAATTGATTATCTTAGCTTCATTGTTCTAGTTTGAGCAAACTTAGGGTTCTTCAATCTTGTAGAGTCCTAGCAAACAATTAGGTTGTGATTGCTTAATTGTTTGTGAATCTTGTGATCTTAGGTGTTCAAGTGCAGGTCGACTTGGCGGTCTAAGGCCGACGAGCGAAGGAAGATTTATCAAGTGAAGATTGTTGACATACCCATTTAGAAGTTTGGTGATTCAAGTTGATCTTAGGCGGGTCTCTAAGGTGGATTTGGTCCGATTTACAACTAGATTCGTATCACTTTTGCTAGCATGTTTAACTTTCAGCCCGTATACTTTTTTTTTCCTGTTTTTCAATGGTTCAAAATTATGTCGTTTTGGCCATTTGAAACGTTAAAAATTTTCAAGAAGTGAGTGGAGGCTTCTGGAAACAAGAAAGAGACGACGAAGGGAAGACGGAAAGAGAGAACACACAACAAGGAAAATGCAATATAGCAACGGAAACAAATATTCAGTGACAATCACTTGGTGGGAAAAACATTATTAGTGGATATTTCCGTCACAAAGTGAAATAGCGACATATATTTTAGAATATTCTGTCACTAATTCTGCAGGGGGCGGCGAATTTTGTTGTAGTGAGAGTCCATAAGCTCTATTATCTTTCTTTTTTCTTCTTCTTTCCTTCACTTTCTCTTCCATTCTCTCTACATAAGCCAATTGTAGAAATTGCAGAAGAGCCTGGAAAATTCTTGAATGATAAATAGAATATATATATATATATAAATGATAATTTTTATATACAAATAGCCTCGCCAGCCGCGGCAACGCGCGGAAAAGTTACTAGTATATAACCAAAATGAATCGAATACATCCATAGTTTTTTTTAATCAAGTTTATATCAATTTTAACTTTTTGTCAGGAAAAAATCTTGTTATTAAAATTTCAAATTATGAATTTTGATTGAGTATATTCCAATGTGACGGTGAAAAGTATTGTCAGAATCACAATTTATAGCTTCACTTTTGCCTTTTGAATTTTAGGGGGCGTTTGGTTGGGGGTTATCTCAGATTACGGGCGGAATCTGCCCTTCAGGAATTTTAGATACTCATGTTTGGTTAACTTTGGGTAGCATTTCAGGGTCGAGATTCCGAATGCCACGTAGGATTAGTGGGAATGTTGCCCGGATTCTCAACCAATAATATACCCACCATTCCCTTAGGTTATCCTAAATTCGCCCAGAATCTGAAATTTTTTCACCAAAATGCCCTTGTGTTTTAACTCTTTCGGACGATGATGCCATTAGAGTTGTAAATATTTACAAGTTATACCAACAAGTGAAAATACAAAAGGAAAAAATAAAAAAACCTTAATTTCACTACGTTGGTAATTCAAACCCTAGCCGCCCGAAAATTTCCTTTTCTCTCTCTCTTTCACTCTCTTGTTTTGGTTCGTTTGAAGCGCAATCCGTCTGAGTTTTCAGCTTCGCCTTCGGTGGGAAGGAAGTTTTCGATGGTCGACGAGGGGAGTTAGTGGTTTTCTTCACCGAAACTGTGAGTTCTTCTTTGACTCTTAGGTAGTTTCCAATTGATGTGACTTATTGGGTGTTTTGCCTGATTTTTTTTGTTTCGGTTTTGTGCATTAAACTGCAAAAAACACCATAAAGATTAATCAAATGTTACGATTTGCGAAAGATTTGCCCGAAAATAGTTAGAGTTCTTAGTGGGTTAAGGTTTCGGCGAAAAGAAATTTGGGAAAAAGTAATGTTTTCTTGAAAATAAGTCTTAAATTGCCTGAATTACATAAAATTTAATAAAGTTATTGAATTTGGAGTGAATTTCAGTAACAAATTTGGGGAAACTTAATAATTATATAAACTAAGTCTAAAGATTTTGTGGTTAGGATTTCGGCCAAAAAATATTGAGAAAAATTAAAACTTCCCTAACTTTAATCTTAAATTGCAATATTGTAATAAAGTTTAATAAATTTATAGCTATTGTGAAGTGAATTTCAGTTAAAATTTAGGGTAAAACTTAATTTTTCTGTAAAATATGTAAAGGAACTAAAATAATTTGAATCATTCTCATACTCAAAATTACTTCTAAAATAATAAATTTTGGCTAAAAGCTTCAATTACTCAAAATATCATACAAAAAGTTTCATACTTTTCATCATTTTCATCAATATACTTGGAATACTATTGAAAAAATTGTAATTACTTTTCAATCATACAAAATCTAATTCAAAACAGTTCAAGAATTGTATTCTATTAGTCTTGACTCTAAAATCTAGGTAATCTAATAGTTTTAGATCTTATTCCCCCACACTTACTGATCGTGTGGTCTATGACCATAAAAATAATCCACACAAATAACTAACTAGAATAGTTAGGGCAAGTAGGGGTCGAATCCCACAGAGAAGGTTTATGTGATGAACAATCAAAAGATAGAAAGATCTTTTCCAAAAATCGATTAGAAAACAGGGGATTGAATAAATCAATTATAAAGAAAACAATTAAACTAAAAATAAAGCAAAGCAAATCTAAATCTAAATCTAAATCCAAATCTAAAGCAGATTATAAAGCAAATTAATAAAGCAGATTAATAAAGCAAACAATAATTAAAAAGCATACTTCTTCACCAGTGGTATCCTTCAATCAAATTAACTATGGATCCTAGATTTAAAAGGTGAATTTCGCATCTTATTCTTGACTGACAACTGATATAGGTTTCCCAACATGTATTTTAGATAAAAGGCCGATTAGAGCTGCAGTTATCCCTATTATTCCTTCAGCGATCGATTACTTTCTTAGGGCTTAAAGATCACTTGAGAACAAAGCATTAAGAACAGTTAATTTTACACACATGCCTACGAATAGAACCATACGAAGAGAAATTTCTCGCCCTCCGGTAGACAAATACCCATTAAGCAGCGATTAAACAAACCTAATTTGCTACATACAATCAAACTTGAGTGATTAATTCTAAGTATGATCTAGCCATAGATCTTCCTCTTACATCCTTAGTGGCCACATAATTCAGATAAGATTCAGAATCATAAAATTATTCTAGGGTTTTGACTACTATCATCAAGAACTTAACACAAAATTATAAGTATAGAAATCTCACCATAATTAATTGATTGAATTCACCAAAGGATCAGAAGTATTAAGGATTTAGCTACTCATGGATTTAGGAAAATCCATGAGAGGCATAAGAATACTTACAGGACTGGGAGAGGCGGAATCTCCCCTTTGAAACCCTAGGGACGTCGCACTCCCTCTATTGCTAGAGAGGGTGTCGACTTCTCCCCTTCTAAAACTAGAGAAAAACCTAAAAACTAAAGAAAGGTAGAAAAAGAGAATAAACTAAATCTTTGATGTGTAAAAGTATGTGATTTGTGATACAGGAGGTGGCTATTTATAGTGGAGGAATAGGGTAGGACGGTTTAGGCTCTTCTTGGTCTCCAAGTAGGATTAGGTGTCATCCTAGAGTAGTCTCCAAGTCAAAAGAGGAGTTCTAGAATTTCCTGGAAATTTCCTGGAATTGGGCAGGAACTTCGACTTCAGTTTCGGGCTTGAAGATGGCAGATCTGGGCTTTGCACTTCAAAAGAAAGTTGTAGAGCTCGGAGTTAGCTTTCTAACGGCTACTCATGGGCTTAAAACGGACATCTGAGCAGAAAGTTATTGCCTTTCTACGAAGACTGCGCTGAAACCGGGCTAATATCGCAAATCTACGGGATTAATGCGGGATTTGGATATTCTTTTGGATATGGGGCCTACAAATTGGGATTTTAACTCCAATTATAGGTTTATATGGGCTGAGTATATTCCCATATAAATAATCCAAAAATCCTCAACTTCAGGGCTTCATCTGGGCTTGTCTTCAATCCTTAATAAATTAAGCTCCAAATCTTCAATTTTGCTTCTTGAATTAATTCTTCAATTCTTCAAAATATCTTCAATCACGAACTTCGAATCTTCAAATCTTCATTCCAAGTGGCTAAATCCATAGTTGAGTAAAAAGTCTCCAAAATAGCTCCAAAAAGAGTGAAAAACAATAAGTTTTCACTTTTCTTGTTTTCAGGACCTAAAAACACAAATACTAACAAAACAGGGTAAAAACACATATAAAAATAGCAAAAAGTATATAAAAATAGCTATAAAAACATGCATAATTTGAGCTCGATCACTTACATTACACATTGTCCTCAATGTGCGGCAAGCATTCATCAAAGCATGGCAATGTAGAAACATGGGTGGTTAAACAATCATGCAAATTCAACATCTAGATCAATTAATCAAAAAGATATGTAATAACAAACATTAAGCACAAAAACAGCAATTTTAGTCGACTAAGGCTCGGTTTGTTTCAACTTATGGTATGTTTAGAGGCTCTAAACGTGCCATAAGTTGAAAAAGCTAGCTTTGATGTATTGGAGTGGTGGGAGCAACTGTCTATGTGGCAAGGGAAAAAGCATAATTTCCAAAAGCTGAAAAATGTAGCAATTGAAATGGTGGGTTTCTCAACAATTTCATTGTTCCTTTTTTGTCCTCAAAGATTTTATGAAAATCCAAAAATATCCTTCCTTTAATTTTAATATATATTTAAATAAAAATAAATATAAATCAAGAAGTAAATAAATACAAAAAATAGTAATAATAATATTTAAAATGTAGTAACTAATTATAATATATATATATATATATATTTGTTGCCAAAAAAATATAATATATATTTTTTATTTATACTAATATCCTTAATGGTCATTTTACATTCTCATCTCACCACCACCATTGTTTTCACCAAACACATATTTTCTCACCGCTGCTTAAGTTTTCAAAGCTACAATTCTAATCTTATATGTACAGTAACTAATCTCCCCATTTCAATCTCCCCCACACTAATCTCACAGCTCTACCAAACAGAGTTTAAAACAACAACCTTGCATAAAAGATCAATCATATTCATGCTTTGCATACATCAATCAAAAGATCAAACTTGCTGTAGACACCCATTTTTGGCTTATGTCCTTTAAGTTAGCATATTAGTTTCTACATTTGCATTAGGGGCATTTATGTCATTTTCTAATTCACTTTTGACATTTAGTAAATTCAAGTTTGGCATTTAGCATAGCTTATATTAAATTGCATTCAAAATGCAAAAGCCCAAAAATATTTTTATTTCAATCCTTTTGCATAGTCCATATACAACTAGTAATCTTGGATTTAGTCATTTAGTATAATCTTTGCTTAATTGAATCATTGCATATTTAAATTACATTTGCATTGGTAAGATTTAATTGCATTCGTATGGTCCATGATTTCATGCAGACTTCTAGGGCCTTCACTTAGCTCCTTTGGATTTGCTTTTAGTTATATTTAGTTTAGAAGCCCATTCCATCACAAAATACACAAAAATTGAAAATTAGGAAATCACAAAAAGAAGTTATTTCTCATTTTGCTTGTTTTAGGTTTACATTTTTCCAAAATACAAATTTTCCATTTGCTTCTCTATTTACAGAAAATTACAAAAAAATAATAATAACACATTTCTCTTTTCTTCTTTAGATTTACAAAAGTTGCAAAATGGTTAGATTTCTCATTTGGATTGCTCCTTAGCTTTTTCTTCTTCAAACTTCAAGCAATTGCACCCAATAAGGGAACCAATCTCACGAGCATCATTAAAATCTTGCAAAATTGACCAAACCTGTTTTCATAGTGTCCTTGATCAGATTAATCAAATCGAGACAGCGTAAAGGAAAGCATACAGTGAAACATACAACTCATCAAGCACCAAATGACAAGCAGAACCAACAGATCAAAATCAGGGCAGCAAGGCACTCATCATTACATTTCAGCAGCATTTGATAACATTAAAAAAAAAAAACAGGGCAGTTCAGTGGAGTAAAGCAAGGTCCAGCAAGCATAGTGACAAGCCTGCAGGAATGTACTGAGCTAAGCACACAAGGGCCTATTCAATTTAGTCTCATATCAGCACCATCATTTAAGCAGCAAGAAACAGAGCAAAACTAGTTCAATTGAGCCAAAGTTTGCAAGGCAGAATGCAATGCAACATGATTTGGTACCAATCTCAAAATGAAGCAATACAGATTGGCTAAATGCGCATTGCACTGCCTATAATCGAACAAGGTGTGGTGTAATAAAGTATACAAGAGCAGTGCATTAAGGAAGAAACCAAGTCAACATGAAAGTAAAAGGAATTTGTTGAAGATAAGCAAAGAAAGCAGCTTCACACCAAAAGCCCTATTTCACATGCAAATTCCAGGGTATAAAAAAGTGCAATTCAGGAGGCAAAATACAAATATGATCCAATTTCAGTCTCAAAACCCCACAAGCAACAGAACATTCTCAAAGTAGAGAAATCAAAAGCTAAAACACAGAATTGATCATGGCATCAGATACACAAGGGAGTGAAAGAGAATGAGTTACCTGCCATGTTGTCGAGTCCCAATTAGTCCGACTCAGCACCTACAGGAAAACACCGCACGTGAGAAGCAAATTGAGGAAGCAGAAATGGACAGAAACAAAGAAGCGAAGAGGGCAAACCGCGTCAAGAATGGTACTTCACAAGGTTTCATCCCATAAATTGCCACCTGTAGAAAGGAACAAAAAAAGATTAAAATGGGAAACAAAGGTATGAGGAAGCTTCCTCCTCATTTTCCAAGTAGCAAACATAAAAGGGAGGAGTTTTGGAGAGAAAAGGGGGAGAAGTTTTGAGTGCTAGGGGTTTTTTTGGGGAGGAGGCGGTAGAGTAAGAGGATGGCAGTAGGTTTTTAAAAGAAGGAAAAAATGAGGGTTCTAGGGAGGCTTCAAGAACAACAAAAGTAAAAAGAAGAAGGAATAAAGAAGCCATTCTCTTACTATTTCTGATTCCATTTTCCGGTACTCTCTGTTTTTATCTCCTTGGCGCTCTGTCATCTTCATTTGCCTACTTTCATCTCGAAATGAAAAAGGGAAAGCATAAGGGTTTAGTTTAGCAATCTCGGTACAAGAACTTTGTTTGTAGAAATAGAGTTTGGGATTCGAAGAGGGGTGAAGTGGTTCAATTTTATGTTGGAATAAGGGCCTTCTTCCGCCGGGATTTGGAGATTTTGGATCGGTTTATAGTATCATATTCTCAGATTTTGGGTGCTTTTGATTGGGGCGTTTGTTAGTTGACTCATACGGTGAAAAGTAAGGAGATAGGGAGGAGAAACACATACCTAAGATTGGTGGCAATCCAACGGTGGAGTCTTGAGATTGATGTTGATGGATTGGTTTCGGCCTAGGCAAGATTTGCATAGTTAAAAGCTTGATTCTGGAAAAATAAGCTTGGATTCGGCATTGAGGAGGTCAAAAGGTGATGTCTGGAGCTTTCGGCTTTGATTAGCCGTGATTGGCGGCTCCGGTGCGGCGGTCCGACGGTGGTGCAAGGCTGAAATGATTTCCGGTTAGGTGAGGGAGGCGGCGACGACTTTGCTTTGTGATTTAGGGTTTGAAGAAGAAATGGCTGCCTTTTATACTTATCCGTACAGAACCCGACCCGGTCCGCCTCACAACTCGACCCATTCTGTCAACCCGAACCCGCTTCAGAACCGCTGAGACCCATTTCAGTTGGGTAATTTACTTGGGCTCTTAATCTTATTTGGGCTTTTAAATTCTTTTATCTATTTGGGCTTCTTTTAGTTTTATTCTATGCATTGGGTCTTTAGGGGGGCTTAGTTTAGTTGACATTAGTTTAATTTAAGATTTAATCTCATTATTAGTTTAAGTAATTTAGTTTAATTTTGAATAAATTGGTAAAAAATGAAATTCTTGAATTAGTTTAATTTTACATTTTAGTTTAGTTTAATTGTCAATAGATTAATAAAAAGAAAAAAGAAAAGTGTTAGGTTAGTGATGCGCCAAGGGCTTATCATGGTTTAGAAGAGCACAATGGAGCTAATGGAGATCATGTCTCAGATAAACATGGAAATGTCATGGATGTTCAAGAAGATGCTAAGGTTGATCCCGGATTGAATGCAAGCTTGGAGGAGCATGGAGTTGGAGGCATCGCATATGACCGGCCACTGCTTGGAGAAGCCGCGCAACACCGGCCATATGACCGGCCACTTGACCGGCCATCGCATGGACCAACCGGCCACAACCGGCCATCGCATGGACCAACCGGCCACAACCGGCCATCGCATGGGGCATCGCCCGGCCACAACCGGCCATCGCATTGGGCATCCGCGCACAACCGGCCAATGGATCCTTTAGCCATTCCGCAAGGTCCAATGACTAGGGCCCGAGCTAAAAGATTCAAGGAAGCTTTATTGGGCTTTGTTAGATCTGATCTTGGAGGTTTGGAGTCCATTGAAGAACAATTGTAGAGCATTGAAGTCGACATCACCAAGAATATTCCCATCGATTCCAAGATATTCACCTTACTTGAAATCGATGATCATTAGTTCTTATATTGTGTAATTCGGCCACATGGGCCTTTATTCTATCTTAGTTTAGTTAATTATTTAGTTTGGACCTTGATTAGGGTTGGGCCTTGTTTAATTAAAGTCCAATCCTCATCTATTTTCCTATTGGTTGTATTTTAGGATAGTTTCTAGAATAATCTATGTAAGCCGCCCTAAAGGCTTTAGGATTCGGAGAGAGGTGCGTCCCCTACTACTATATAAAGGGACCATCCCCCTCTTGTAAACATAAGTTGAGTTGATTAATAAAGTTGAGGATTATTTTCCCAAATTAATTATCTTAGCTTCATTGTTCTAGTTTGAGCAAACTTAGGGTTCTTCAATCTTGTAGAGTCCTAGCAAACAATTAGGTTGTGATTGCTTAATTGTTTGTGAATCTTGTGATCTTAGGTTGATAATTGCATGTCTAATTATTCATCTAAGGTGACGAACGAAGGAGGATTTATCTAGTGAAGATTGTCGACATACAAGTCTAGAAGATTTGGTGATTCAAGTTGATCTTTGGCGGGTCTCAAAGGTGGATTTGAACCGATTTGGAACTAGATTCGTATCAATTGGTAATCAGAGCATAGGTTATCATCTTCAATCGGTAAATCTATCTTTCTATTCATCATTCATCACGTTTTCATCCATCAAAAATCACCCACACCCTTATGGCACCACACTCTTGAAAATCAAAAAAATCAGCAACTTTGAAAATTCATAGCTGATTCATCTTTCATCTTTTTGCTTTGAAATTTCAAATTTGAGTTCCTTATAACTAGTAGTTATATCGAAAAATATATAAAAAAAAAAATTTCCACCAGAAACTTGTGATTTTTGTTCTGGATTCGTTTGACCTCGGAAAGCTTTGAAATTTGAGATCTAGACTTCTTTTAGTGTGATATTTCTGGGAAAAATTACTGAAAAAAATAAAAAAAATCTATGGTGTTATCGATTTTCGACATTAACTAGGGTTTTAGTTTGGGAATTTTGGGAATTAGGGTTTTCATTGTGCAATTAATTCAATTTGTTGCAATTAGCCCTAATTGATTGTGTAATTGAGATTCTTGGGTTGCTTTTGCTGTGAATTGTGATTTGATTTGAAGAATTTCAGGTTACAAACCCTATTGGAGACAAGTGGTACAAAATTTGATTAAGTGGTACTAGGGTTTTTAACTAATCAATTTGAATTGTTTGAGTTGTGCTTGAATTGAGTTTTTGTGGAGCAAGTTTGGAGAAGGATTTCGACATCAAGACCTGCATAAGTGGTTTGGTTTTGGTTTAGATCAGTTTCCTTTGATTCACAAAAATTTTGCTACTAATTGTTTGTTCCTCAAGTAGGTCACGAGAAAAAAGGAGTGCTCTAGGAGTTGCTCTTATTAGGCCTATTGAAAGCTAGTAAAAGGCATAATTTTGTGAGATCATCAAGAGAGTAGTGGACCTTCAATCCATAGGAATTGTGTACAAACACGAGAGCACAAGTCAAAGGTATAATCACACACACACTTGTGAGGATTTTTACTACTAATTTTTGTTCTTTTTGTAGGTATTATGGAAGGAGAACAAGATAAAGCCAATGTGACTACTATGTTGCAGACCAAATGCAACGATTGGACAATATGGATACTAAATTCGATGCTTTGGCCGATGATGTCCAACAAGTAAAGGATGGCCAAAATCAACAAGCTCAACCACCTCAACAAAGAGCTAATGCCGCACACAACAATGAGAGAATTCAACTTCCACCACCGAGACAAGTTGCTAGGTTGGATCCCATGGAGGGATTGAGGCAACAAGAACTTGGTGGGCAAGCTCATAATGAGAACATGCGGCCTAGGAGGGGAGTTGAAAGAGAAGAGCCTAAAGACAACATCAAATACAAAATCCCTAAATTCAATGGGAGAGGGTCACCATCCGATTATTTGGAGTGGGAGTCGAAATTGGATATGTACTTTGATTATCACCCTCATGCCAAGCCAAAGAAGGTGCAAATTGCTACTCTAGAATTTACGGAGAATGCTTTAAATTGGTGGAATCAACTAGTGCAAGCAAGAAGAAGAAATTTGGAAGACCTATTGATACTTGGTTGTCACTAAAGAGCTTTATGAGGAAGAGGTTTGTTCCAAGCTTTTACACTAATGGTCTCTACGAAGAATTGCAATCTTTGAGGCAAGGAACAAGGAGTGTTGATGAATACTACTCCGAGATGATGTTGTTGATGTCTAAGACCGAGGTTGATGAAGCTCCACAAGCCACAATCGCAAGATTTTTGGCGGGGTTGAATAGAGAAATTCATGATATTGTGGAGATGCAACAACACTATGATGTTGAGAAATTGCTTCAACATGCTTTGAAGGCCGAAAGCCAAGTAAAGAGGAATAAAAAGAGCTTTGCATCATCATCAAGCTCATGGAAAACTCCAATTAAGAAAGATGAGAAATCATCAAGGAGTTGGCGCAAAAGAAAGTTACCCCAAAAACCGATTCTAAGTCTTCATCGGGTTCATCTTCTAAGAATTATGTTAAGTGCTTCAAGTGTCAAGGATTTGGGCACTATGCTAAGGATTGTGTTAACAACAAAGTCTTGTACTTTAATGAGCAAGACGAAATCGTGATGAAGAGTTAGCACTAGGATCTAGTGGTGATGGAGGCGATGAAAGGGGACTTGCTTATGATGATGAGGACGATGATGATGGTTCAACACCGGCACTCGTGAACTTAGTTGCAAGAAGAACTTTAAGTGCCTATGTTAAAGGAGATGTGCACAATCAAAGGGAGAATTTGTTTCATACTATGATGTATGCTAATGGGAAGCCTAGTAGTGTGATCATAGATGGAGGGAGTTGTACCAACATAGCTAGCATGTACTTAGTGAAGGAGTTAGCGTTACCTACCACTAAACACCCTAAACCCTATAGTTTAGGATGGTTTAATGATAGAGAGGAGATTAAGGTTAACAAACAAGTTTTAGTTTCTCTTTCTTTGGGCAGGTACGATGACAAGGTTCTATGTGATGTGCTACCAATGCAAGCATGCCATGTCCTACTTGGTCGACCATGGCAATATGACAACAAGGTCCATCATGATGGTGAAACAAATAAGTATTCCTTTATGTGTGGTAAGCGTCTGATTACCAGAGACTTGGGGAATTTCGAGGACCTTCAATGTTGCTGATCTGTACGAGTTTCATTCTTCCGAGGAGCCATTGTATAATAGATCAACTCGAGGTCGAGTTCTCTTCAAGTGGAGGGGACTGACGTAGGACATTAGTTTTATTTTTAATTTTTAATTTTGCTATTTTAATTATTTCCTAGTTTAATTAGGATGGAGTCTTTTATTTTCCTAGTCCTACGTGGACTAAACCCTAGGTATTTAGTTTGCCTATATAAAGGCCTTTTAGTTCAGAAATTAAACAACTCTTGAATTCTATTTTTTCTAAATAAATCTTTTATGGAATATTTTCCCAAAGTTGAGGTTGCTTCTCAAACCCTAGATTTCTTGATTATTCAAGGATCTTGTTTCTTTCTTCGCTTACCGCTACGTCAACCCTGAATTAAGTTCTTCATTGACCCGAATTAAATACCCTGAATTAAATTCTTTATTGGCTTTACATAATTACCCTAAATTAAGCCCTTTATTGACGCTACTTAATTACCCTGAATTAAGTCCCTGACTTGACTTAATTACCCTGAGTTAAGTCCCTGACTCTACTTAATTTCCTTCCCTGAAATTAAGTGCTTTTCCTTACCTAATTTCCTTCCTTGAAATTAAGTATGTGCTTTACTTTACTTAATTTCCTTCCTTGAAATTAAGTTTGTGCTTTAATTTACTTAATTTCCTTCGTTGAAATTAAGTCTGTGCTTTACTTTACCTAATTTCCTACCTTGAAATTAAGTCTGTGCTTTACTTTACTTAATTTCCTTCCTTGAAATTAAGTCTATGCTCTTCTTTACCTAATTTCCTTCCTTGAAATTAAGTTTGTGCTTTACTTTACCTAATTTCCTTCCTTGAAATTAAGTCTGTGCTTTACTTTACCTAATTTCCTTCCTTGAAATTAAGTCTGTGCTTGTCTGTTTTTACTTAATTTCCATGAATTAAGTCTTTTACTGCTTTTACTTAATTTTCCTGAATTAACTCATTTTACTGCTTTAACTTAATTACCGTGAATTAAGTCCTTTAGTTGTTTTTACTTAATTTCCCTGAATCAAGTCCTTTAACTGCTTTTACATAATTACCCTGAATTAAGTCCTTTGACTGCTGTTACTTAATTACCATGAATTAAGTCCTTTAACTGCTTTTATTTAATTACCCTGAATTAAGTCCTTTAACTGCTGTTACTTAATTACCATGAATTAAGTCCTTTAACTGCTTTTACTTAATTTCCCTGAATTAAGCCCTTTAATTGCTTTTACTTAATTTCCCTAAATTAAGCCCTTTATTGTTTTACTTAATCTCTTGTTAGATTAAGTTCTTTATTGATTCTACTTAATTACCCTGAATTAAGTTCTTTATTGACCCGACTTAATTACCCTGAATTAAATTCTTTATTGGCTTTACATAATTACCCTGAATGAAGCCCTTTATTAACGCTACTTAATTACCCTGAATTAAGTCCCTGACTTGACTTAATTACCTTGAATTAAGTCCCTAACTCTACTAAATTTGCTTCCCTGAAATTAAGTGCTTTTCTTTACCTAATTTCCTTCCTTAAAATTAAGTATGTTCTTTACATTACTTAATTTTCTTCCTTGAAATTAAGTTTGTGCTTTACTTTACTTAATTTTCTTCCTTCAAATTTAGTCTGTGCTTTACTTTACCTAATTTCCTACCATGAAATTAAGTCTATGCTTTACATTACTTAATTTCCTTCCTTGAAATTAAGTATGTGCTTTACTTTACCTAATTTCCTTCCTTGAAATTAAGTCTGTGCTTTACTTTACCTAATTTCCTTCCTTGAAATTAAGTTTGTTCTTTTCCTTACCTAATTTCCTTCCTTGAAATTAAGTCAGTGCTTGTCTATTTTTACTTAATTTCCATGAATTAAGTCTTTTACTGCTTTTACTTAATTTTCCTGAATTAAGTCATTTTACTGCTTTTACTTAATTTCCATGAATTAAGTCCTTTAGCTGTTTTTACTTAATTTCCCTGAATCAAGTCCTTTAACTGCTTTGACCTAATTACCCTGAATTAAGTCCTTTGAATGCTGTTACTTATATACCATGAATTAAGTCCTTTAACTGCTTTTACTTAATTACCCTGAATTAAGTCCTTTGACTGATGTTACTTAATTACCATGAATTAAGTCCTTTAATTGCTTTTATTTAATTTCCCTGAATTAAGCCCTTTAATTGCTTTTACTTAATTTCCCTGAATTAAGCTCTTTTATTGTTTTACTTAATCTCTTTTTAGATTAAGTTCTTTATTGATTCTACTTAATTACCCTGAATTAAGTTCTTTATTGATCCGACCTAATTAAACTGAATTAAATTCTTTATTGGCTTTACATAATTACCCTGAATGAAGCCCTTTATTGACGCTACTAGGTTCAATGGGATATCAAACCTTGTTGAAATCTTTAGGCCGAGACGGAAATTGATGTAGGCAAGTTTGGTATTGATTTATCATGCATGTGGAAAAGTAAATCTTAATGCTTGTCCTATGATTCTTCACAAGGTGAATGTTTGATTAGGAACAGTAGAGATTAATTTAGCTAGTAGCAAGTTAATTCTTCTTAGCATGTTGGCGGGTCGAGTATTCCTCTCCTATACCAATTATTCAAATGGAGTTGTTTAAGATATTAAGAGGATTACTTTGTTTCAATGAAAGTTGATGTCTACGTCTTAGGCTATATACCGATTTGGGGTAATTTATGATTCTTAATTGATTGCAATTTAAGTCAAATTTATGTTTAGTGTCTATGATCCATGATTCACTTGATCAAAATAATTACCTAAAGGAGAACAAGTATGTTTTTACTCATTGTTTTTCTCAAACTCTCTTTTAGATCTTTAGTTTAGATTTCTTTTAATTGTTTTCTAGTTTAATTAATCTATTTTCAAAAGCCCATAAAAATCTCTTTTAGGTTAGATTTTCTTTTGTAAGATTTACCTTTGATTCGATCATACCTTCCCTACTTGCCCTAGCTATTTGTTATTGGTTTGTGGGGATTGATCTTGTGATTTGATCAACGACCGGTCACAATTTTGGCGCCGTTGCCGGGGAAGGTTTAAGTATTGAAGGCAAATTATTACTTAAGAATTTCTTGCCCTTATCCTTTATATTTTTTTGTTATTTTTCTTTTCAATTATTAGTTTAGTTAATTTTTCCTTACTTTTTATTTTTCAAAGTTACTTGTTATTGTTGGATTCTTTGTTTAAGTTCTTTCTAGGTGTTGTATGCCAAATACAAGGAGTAGTGGTACCAAGGACTTAGAATTCAATTCTGAGCCTGAATGTACACTCTTTGCACTAAGGAAGGAGAATTTGTTTCGAGCGCAAGAGGAGATTCGTCAACACCAAGTTCTCAAGCTAGCTCTCCACGATCCACCACTTCTTCATCAAGTTTGGAATCACAATCCCCAAGAGAAAACATGGCCGAAGAAAACAACAACAATAGGACTTTGAGGGAACTTGTTGCCCCAAATGTGACTACACAGCGCTTAGCAATTCAATATCCAACCAATGAAGAAAATTTTGAGATCAAGTCTGGATTCATTCAACTATTGCCAAAATTTCATGGTATGCCTGGAGAAGATCCACATCGACATCTCACAGATTTTCAAATTGTTTGTTCATCCATGAAGATGCAAGGTATCTCTGAGGAGCAATTTAAACATAGAACTTTTCCTTTTACCCTTATGGATCGTGCAAAGGATTGGTTGTACTACATTCCTAGTGGTTCAATCACTTCTTGGACGAGCCTTAAGAAGTTGTTTTTGGAAAAATTCTTTCTTGTTCATAAAGCCTCAAGCATTCGAAAGGAGATAAGTGGAATTAAGCAATCCCAAGGCGAGACTATGTACGAGTTTTGGGAACGTTTCAAGAGGTTGTGCTCAAGTTCTCCAAATCATCAAATTCCTCAACAATTGCTTATTCAGTATTTCTATGAAGGTTTACGCCCAGTTGATAGATCTTCCATAGATTCTGCAAGTGGAGGGGCTTTCATCGACAAGACTCCCACCAATGCTTGCACTTTGATCGAGAATATGGCCGCCAACACACAACAATTTGGTACTCGAGAGAATTGTGCACAAAGAGATGGAAACATTAGAAGAATCAATGAAGTCTCAACCCATTCCTCTACATTGGAGCAACGAATTAAAGAAGCAAATCAACAAATTGCTTTGCTCACTAATTTGGTCAAATCGAACTTATCAAGTGTGTCAAAGGTTTGTGGAATTTGTTCATTAGGACATCACACGGATAAGTGCCCTAGTTTGGTCGAGGATGATGTGGAAGAAGTCAATGCTTTAGGAATACAAGAGGGATTTCAAAGGAAGCAAGAGCCATTTCCAAGGAGCTACAATTCTTATGGGAACCAAGGTGCTTACCAAGCAAGGCCAAACAACTATCCAAGGCAATCTTCACACTATTCTGAGGGAATGCAACAAATGAAGTAGACCATGGAGATCATCAAGAAGCAAATAGGTCAATTGGCAAGTGATGTGAGCAAGCTTAAAGCACAAGGCCAAAACAAGATCCCATCTCAAACCAATTCGCACCCTAAGGAGAATGTGAATGCTACCTTGAGCAGTGGAAAGGAGTTGGAAGAACCATATCCAACAAAGCCTACAATGGATGAAGGAACAAGCAAGAAAGAAGAAGAATTGCATGTGCTAGTAAAGGAAGTTAAGATTGAGGATGATGAACCCATTATTCTTGAATTTGTCAAGGATAATGGAGAAGCCAAGGAAACTTCTGTGGTCAAGCCCAAATTGGATTCAAAGAAGGAACCTTTTCCAACCAAGTCAAGGAAATCAATGAAAGAAGATGAAGATCAAGACATCTTGGATATTTTTCGAAAAGTCGAGGTCAACATCCCACTTCTTGATGCAATTCAACAAGTACCAAGGTATGCAAGGCTTCTTAAGCAATTGTGTACAAACAAGAAAAGGTTGCAAGGTAAGTTGAATGTTGGAGCAACAGTTTCTGCTGTTTTGCAAAGACATTTACCTCCAAAATGCAAGGATCCTGGTATGTTTTCAATTACTTGTTCAATTGGAAATACTATCATTGAAAATGCTATGCTTGACTTAGGAGCATCTTTAAGTGTCATGCCTTATTCTTTCTATCAAAGTTTAAAAATTGGTCCTTTAAAATACACCAATGTTATTCTTCAATTGGCCGATGGATCTTTGGTGCATCCCAAAGGTGTGCTAGAGAACATTTTGATTAAAGTGCAAGATTTAATTTTTCCTATTGACATTTTTGTTATGGAAATGGAAGGAGAAATTACAAAGGATCAATGCCCTCTTTGTTAGGAAGACCTTTCCTAAGGACTTCTCACACCAAAATCGATGTTTTTGATGGCTCATTGACGATGGAGTTTGATGGTGATGTAATTCATCCCAAACTTTCATCAAATTTATCTTTGAAAACTAATGATTTTGTTTGTGTAGTGAAAAAGTGGGTAAAGAAAGAGTTAGGTACAACATCTTCAACCATGACAAGTGAGCAACTTTCAAAGGGGAGGCAAAGGATTACAAGCTTTCTACAACGCAAAGTTGAGAATTTCCACCTAGCTTGGGAGAGATTCAAAAAACTTTGTGCCGATTGCCCTCAACATGGCATTTCACAACAAGTTTTGATCGAGTGCTTCTATCAAGGATTAGAAGTCGATGATCAACTTCTTGTGGATAGCATCGACAACATTCCCTTGTTCGATAGATTTGTTGAAGACGCATATGAAGCATTGGAAGCTTTGACTCGAGCAATTGCACCTCCAAGTTGGATCAAGAAGAAAAACAAAGAGAAGCTTGGAGAAAGAGGCAAAATTTCCAACAACACGCGCGAAGATGTCAACAAGGAATTGAAGGAAGCTCGAGAGAAGTTACTCAAAATTGATGGAGCTATAATTGAACTTTTCAAAGCCATGAGTGACACTCTCAACTTCACCGTGGAACTTTTGAAGGAGCACACTCAACGTTCCTTCACCAATGGAGAATAGCCCACGAGGATGTCTAGCCAAAGACATTAAATGAAGGCGCTAATTGGGAGGCAACCCAATACACTAACATCTATCCTTTTCTTTGAATTTTCTTTTCTTAGTTATAGGTCATTTTGCAGTTTTCAATTCAAGGGA